>JAOALB010000237.1:0-33593 GCA_025331125.1 Mycogone perniciosa
CCCCCCCCCCCCCCCCCCCCCCCCCCCCCCCCCCCCCCCCCCCCCCCCCCCCCCCCCCCCCCCCCCCCCCCCCCCCCGCCCCCCCCCCCCCCCCCCCCCCCCCCGCCGGCAGATATTCCTGCGCTTCCTCCTCCCAAATACCCGCAGCTAACATAGCGCCGCGCTTCGGGCCTTGTGAGACCATTCCTGAGTAGACACCACGGAGGTAGGCGATCTTGATTAGGTCCTTGTGAGTCAAGGTCTCGACGGCCGCTGGATTTTTAATGTCAATAATGGTGCAAATCACATGGGATGGGGGAACATGTACTCACCAGTCTCTTCGCTCGAATGTCCAACCACTGCCTTGCGCTTGATGCTACCAACATAGACCGTTTTATGGGTGAGGCAGCAGCCCCGAATGTGGCAGCAATCGCCGAAAGCTCAATAGGGTCCTGGGAAGTTTCTTGCAAGCTAGGAAGCACGTTTTTCTTCACAACAGGACGACTTACGCCAACGAGTGTGTCTGTGCCATGACGCTCGATATACTGCGCCTTGTCGGGGGGGAGACCAGCCCCTTCGTACACATCACGAATCAGAGTCGCTAAAGCTTTCGTCGCAACCAGTGTCTTCCCGTCTACATTGAACCAGACCATTCACCACGGCCATATACGTTGACCCTGTCATCACAGGTATTGGAAATGCCATCTGGGATCAGAATATGCATTGCCACTAACTTTTGCATGAGATTGGAGCGAATAATGACGTTGACTCCGACCGCCAGGGCCTGGTATATATTCCGTGTTATCTCGCAGTCCTGTTCCAGGCACTCTTATGCGTTCAAGTTCACACTCGCCCTATTTGTCTCTCGGAGACACAGAAACTGGCAAGCTAAGTTTAATGCGTACAGACTCGATGAGCGACATAGCTCGGTACGTGAAGTTCGAAGAACGACGAAACCATGTTGGCAGTCGTGGCCGCGCTACTTCCAACTACCGCCATATACGGCTCATCGTATATTTCGCGAGTAAACTCACCGTTCTTCAAGGCCTTTTTTTAGCACTCCCAGCAGAAGCTGTTTAGCATGATCCATGCCCGCAGCCTGCTTTGCAGCGATAGAGAAGAATGGCGCATCGAAGGCGACCACATCTTGCTCGAGGAAAAAGCCGTATGTGGTGTTCCAGCCATTAGGGAACTTTGTTAGTAACGTTCCGAATCGATCTGCGCTTGACACAGCATTGACTTCATGTGGGCCTTAGTTCTGTGTTCCAAGTACCGGGGTAGCGAGTCGGATATAATTGCCAGGGTTATTATATGGCTGTTTTATATATATAGGCTGGACATCTCCATATCCCCCCCATAGGCACTAGTCACCATGGCCCATATTCGTCGACATATGCTTATCAGACAGAGTAAACATGTGAAAATTGAGCGAAAAAATGCTATTACAAGGTTCTTTCTGTATGATAGGAGATTAATTGCACTGGTTGGTTGACATAAGGTCGTTTAATGAGATTATTTGTCGCAGTGCATCGCCCAAATCACCCGAAATACTCAAATCAACTTCGATACTCTGAGCCTACCGGGTACTACATGTGAGTATAGAAAAGGAAAGGATCAAGCTCAACGATCCACGGTGCAAAAAGGAACAAAAAATGAAACGACACCTGCAGGATTCGAACCTGCGCGTGCGAACACAATGCCTGTCTTACCAATTGATACTATGATATGTTAGTGACTTAATTCATGCGGTCGCGTTTCAGGCTCAACTTACGCAGGGCATCGCCTTAACCACTCGGCCAAAGTGTCTTGATTGTAAATGGACATCATTGTATGGATAATGACTCCTACCAAAGTCCGGACTTTTGACCTTGAGAAGGGTTATCTGGATGTGCATTGATTCAAGCCATCTCTGATATTTTATATTGTAAATGTGGATTTTGTAGAATAGTCTGGTAGTGATACATATTGGACTTATTCTATCAGTATCTGGTCTCACGTTTGGACTAGCTTTAGACCTGTGGCCTGGCTCTTCCTCTGTTGAACCTCAAAAGCCGGACCCGAACGGCCTGTCCGATATGGTCAAAACAACATCAACTTTTTCATTTCCCTATTTCTATAGCGACCAGCATGTAGACCGGGTAGCCGCTTCTGTTGCTGAAATTTCCAAGTTTGGACCATCAACGCCTTTACCTCCCCCCCTCCGAAAGCGGCGGCAGGGACGAGGAAAGAGGTTATTTCGGGGAGATAAGTGCATCTTTTTATAGTGCTGCCTCTGTTCTCGGTTACACAAAACGTCGTGAAAGGGATAATATAGCACCGGGTTTACTCACCATATTATCCTTTCGACTAAACAGGCGTCCACACTCCATATGTGGGCACTTAATCGTCGGATAGTGGGATCTCATATGGCGCTCGTAGTCCTTTTTGGAGGAAAAGCCGACTCCAATGATCTGACAGAATTTCTGACTGCAAAAGAAGACTTTTTCGTGGCCGCGAAAGTGTTTGCGCAGGTCACAGACCCGTAAAAACACGCGTGATGAGCGGCATCCTGGAAACGCGCAGCGCCAGTTGCCACTGGCGTCGCAGTGGCCGATGCTGCTTAGGTCCTCGGGAGTCCAGTTTTCATCAGTGCTAGCATTGCAGTCTCTCAGCACAGTTTGGTCTTCAAGGGCCCAGGTTTCATCTATGCTGGAGGAGTGAGACTGATCTGGCTGTAGACCAAATTTTACTGTAGCCGCACCGGCGGCTGCTTGTGCGGGGAATGTCTGTGGTGGAGAATATGATAGGGGGACTGGCGATTGAGTGTTGAGTATGGAAAATAATTGCAAGGAGTCATCGAAGTTACCAGTAAGTATCGGATGGGTGCAAAAGTCAAAGGTGAACGGGTGGGTGGAAGAGTAGTCAAACTCGGAGCGTATGACAAGCGAGTTGCTATCAAGGTGTTGTTCCATCTCCATGTTTGAATCATGTATAAAAAACGTCGCCTTGTGGAATAAAAGTAGCCTTCTCTTGGTGCGATAGGACCACCCAATTATTTTATATATTTGTTACACATTTAGTGATCTGCGTTTCGTAGACAAAAACGTAGTTTCCTGCATCCCGCTGCAACCTAGTCTGAATCAAAAAGCAGGCAATTTACCCCCTGAATGATTAATCAGTATATACGCAAGTAGATTGGTTACATCCATCTGGTTGAGGGTTTTGCATAAGTATGATCGGTTATCGCGGATTAGAATCGCCCTTCGTATTCTGTTTGGGTTTATTACTAATTGATACTGACAGTCGTTATAGGAATGTGATGTAGCGTGTGCCCTGCGGCAATGAGGTAATCATGATCCAGGGGTAGACTATATCCCGCGGCAACATTCAGGTTGTTGGCCGACTGGATTAGACCCAGTTCCACTGAGAGGATCTATAGTCCGTAATCAGTTCCGCCGTCTCATTGGCGAAGCTGAAACGCTCGATGCGTGCCTCAGACAGCCAATGCAGTATTGCATCACAGCACTCGCGTATTGCAATTAGTATCGTGCAATAGGTAAGGAAACGGATTGACAGATACGTGGCTGGACTATGGCTGAGACATGCGACAGATAAACATCTTCATTCTTCGAAACGCCATCCCAAAGGGAGGAATGGAACTCGGAGAAGGGTAACTAACCTATATGACATTAATTGAGAAAAGAATTATCCGTCTATAGATAGTAGCAGTAAGAGTTCGCATTAATCGCATACAGCTTGACGCGATCCTTGGTACCACCAAACAAACCGTGGCCTCTCGGATCGAAACCGAGATAATTGAAGCTATATGACCTCGGCTCTTTGACCTACGGATATCAAAATTCTCCGCGGGAAAACAGCGAGTTTGAGACAGAGCGGCCCGATGGGTGCGAAGGCGGGTATTCTGTGTCATTTCATCTGGAATTTCGCTACTCCGTATACAGAAGCGAGTCTGCGAGGCGTCAAGCGCCTAAACTAAGTAAACGATCTCCACACTGAAGCACTTGTTCTTCACACTCTGTTAAACTTGAGGGGGGGACACATCGTGACAGAAGCGGTCAGAGGAGCACGCGGAAGTTTCCGCGATATAGTGCTTGCTTGTTCTGAGTTGCGAGACAATGGCCCTGGAAGGTAGACTTCGGCACCGCCGGTTCGCCGTACGCGTCCGAGTGGCTTTTGCCCTCGAAGATCTTTGGATAGGTTCTGGGCTAGGAATACTGAGGCTTGATAGCACTTCAGACATCACACTATGTCTCGTACTCAAGGTATGTAGACTCGAGCGACAATGGCACTGATCAACGGCTTGTGGCTTGCTGAGGATGAGACACGCAGGCCGTCACAAATTTGGTGTGTGATCACATACCATATTCAGAAGCCATCTCAGGGCGAGCTGCGCATAATGACGTTATCATCTACGACGATATCTTGGTTTGCCTCTTGCCCATGCAGTGACTTATACCCATGCGAATACATACATGACCAGATCACACATTAGTCACCAGCAACAGTTGAGCAAGATTATGGACTACACTGAAAGTTTGGATAAGTGATGCACAGGCTATTGCCCTCCCAGTTGGTTCATCAATTGTTACTAGTTGACACATACGTCTAAAATAAGTGAGTCTCACACCACCAAATCCCTTCAACTTTCTATCCTGCTACCTTGTTCCTCTCAAAACTGCCTACCTTGACGGCTAATAGGGACACAATCATAGCGACGGCCGCGAAGGCACAGGTTCCATACACAGCAGTAAAAGCCTTTTCATATGCCAATATGACTGGGCTTTGTCAGCACTCATTTATGGTTAAAAGCTGATGCAGACTTACTCTGTAGCTTAAGAGGCTCCTCAACAGAAAGCAATCTCTCTGCGTTTTGACGAACGGCTTCAATGATCTGTAGCTCGGGTCAGAATGATCCTAATTCAGGCCAGTGATTAAGGAGGGAGGAATGAAGAGGTAAAGCTGCCGCTTACCAGCTGTTTCTCTTCATCATATTGGTCCGGTCGGAGAAAGGCCAAGAAAGTATTCTGCAAAACAGCAGTACTGAGGGCGGTCGCAATGAATACTCCCAGCGACCTTACCATTATGAGACCCCCGTTAGCGACAGCCTGGTCATCGGCTGGAGTGACGTTCAACAATGCAAGTACAGTGCTCGATGCCATAATACCGATTCCGATAATGGGTATAGCCAGCATGACATTACATGTCCAATCTGGCACACTGAGTGTCCTAAATATAGCTGCCATTAAGACCAGGCCGCTCGTGCCGACGAGAAGAAATCCTTGGCCTAGCTGTAGAGTCAGTGTTGGACTCTTGCGCCTTGCAGTGATGACTCCTGTCATGCAGCTCGCTACAGTAAATGATAGTGATGGTATCAGTAGCTTAAATCCAGCGGCCTGGACAGAGTCAAGATGAACCGTTTGGAAGAAGAGTGTCGTGTTATACAGCGCCTATAACCGGGTAGATAAGCATCAAATTAGAGCAAGCCAAGACAGACGGCTCTGAGCATACCGTGTAGTTGACGAAAGATGTCAAAAACCCAGCAAACATAATATTGCGAGCAGGGAATTTAACAAGGAGGTAGAGAGGTAGGATAGGTCGAGCTACACATGTCTCGATATACAAAAAACACACGGCAGCGACTGCTGTAGCTAAGCCAAACAGCAGGACGAGCGGATGGCTCCATGGGTATACATTCCCCCCCAATGTGAGGAAGACAAACAAACTTAGAAGGGTAAGCATCTAGAACTGTTAGACCAAAATGATCACATAAAACAAGGACTTTTCTGTGAACTCACTAAGCAGACGGATCCTAGCCAGTCAAATTGTCGAAAGATGGCTTCAAATCTTCCAACATCAGGCTGTTCCCTGTCAGTTGTCACAGGCTTGGAGGGAAGCAGCAAGGACAAGAGAGCAAGCGCAAGGATAGAGACAGGAATTTGAGTCTTGTGGTAATGGCGCCAGGTTAGAGTCTATTTTGACGCTGGAGTTGGGAGAGGCCAACCTTGTACACCCAGTCCCAGCCAAGATGTTGCACCACGGCACCACCAAAAGCAGACCCGAGTCTGTTCCAGAGAGACAAGTCAGCCGCGCTATTCCGTATCAAAAAGTATGAGATAAGGATTCCTTACGCAGACCCTCCGCCGTATACAGCATAGTTGATGGATTGGTAATACCCTCTCTTGGCTAGTCCAACCGCGTCCGTGAGGACAACAGAACCTAAGACCTTGTTGATAAACTTGTTCACGATGCTGCGTACCGATTTATAGAGAAAGGATCCAGTCACGTACCCATTGTCGTGATTCCAGCAGAGCCAAGGCCGCAGAGCATTCTAGATGCAATTAACAGCTCCCAGCTTGGGGCAAAAGCGCACATCACAATGCCAATGGCAAACGCAGTAGATGCCACAAGATATGGTATCTTGCGGCCCAGGATATCCGATGATCGGCCATAGAGAGGCTGTACTGTCATCGAGGCAACCACAAAGGCATTGACTGGCCAGGATTGCAAGTTGGTATGGTCAAAGGCTGAGGCGACGGCGGTGTGAGTTGACGCTGAGAGTCCAGTATCAATGGCGGCTGACTATTTCGGGCCGTGAGAACATGTCATTAAAACAATATCTTCTTCGCTGCTGGTATGGAGACCTTGTGACTCACGAAGTTTGATACTAGAACGGCTGTCCAATCATCGTTAGCAATTGGACGTGATACGCCGCCAACGAGCAGAAAGCTGGAGACGGAGGGTTTTCGCAGACTTACCTATGACGAGCATCATAAGCCTCGATTTTTGGAGGGTATAGCGAGGCCCTTTCTCATCAACGCTTTTTTCATATTCTTTCTCGTGGCTTGGTCTTGGGACTGCCTCCGAAGTGCCTTCAGAGTAGTCCTGTAGCTCGAGTTCATCTTCCAAGAGCCCTTGCCTGGACTCATGTTTCGTCTGGCGCTCTTGCTCCATTGCCTGCTATGTCAATTAAAGCAAAATAACAGCACCATAGACAAAAGTATCCTTACACCTTTACATGGTGTAGCGGTTTTTCTTATCGACACTTTGTGGCAACTGTCTGACGGGGCCTCCTACTGTGGTCAGCGGTGCGATGTCAATCATGATCCACTCGGTTCGAACGCCTCATGATGCTGGTGGCCCAGTAGGAGGAACTTGCACGGTTTCGGGCACAAACGATGATGTAATAGTATCCAAATACAAGTAGAAATGACCACATAAGTCAAACAGTCAACGCAATAAAGCAGGTTCAGGAAAATCATTTCTTACAACGCCCTTACTAACTATTCGAATATCCACATCGCTGACCAGGATGATCGTTGAGACGCCACATCAGCCACCACTATCAACAGATTGGACGCCGTTCAGGGGTACAAATGAGGTTCAGGGGAGTTTCTGCTGATCTGTCCAAATCCTGTTTCCCCGCACGACCACCTACCGCACCCGACCTGTGAGCGCTGCTCGCCACGGAACCATCCAAAGGCTGGCTCAGAAACAGAGCGCTCGATTGGGTAGTGGTCCTCGGAGATCCGATCCGCATAGAATCTGAGAAGACCATGCACTGTTGGTTACGAATGGTACGACTCCCCCCTACGCACTAAGTGAAAGCTGTCTTAGACTTCTCCTACTAACACAACTAGGCTATATATGCCTCGTAGAGGGAAAGGATCTACAGTACTCTGTACTCCGTAGATATTTGCAAGTGAATGTTAAGATACTAGCAGTATAGAATATCTGCCAACTAGAGCCCCTTATGATACTAACTGGATAGGTACACGAAGTAATATGACTTCATATCTCTCGGGTGTTTCATCGGTTATGAAGCAAAATGAACGTGACGGCTTGAACTCAGAGGTTGGCGAGGGCAAGGGAATGTTGCGAGGAAATTACTATGACTTAGATCTTTTCCTCATTAAGCAAACGCCGGACCAAGACATTTTTGACTTCATCCTAATATCTATGTGTTACTCGTCCTTCGTGATCGACAATGATTGTCTGGGTCAAGATCTGACTCCCTACTCTATATGCACAAGTGATATCCTACTTATTAAGCGTCAAAACATACGGTGCAGTTTCGGGATGCTCTAATTGTCATAGAACAAGCGACAGAGTCAGCAAAGAGAGGAGGAAGCTTAGGTCACCAAGGTATCGTAAGAGCAGATCGATGTATAAATTTCAATAACAAGATAATAGGCAATTAAACCTCTAGACGCGTAACATGCACTACATATAAAATCAATCACTTGAAAACGAGCAGAAAAACTGCACTCAAAACATGGGTTTGAACCAATCATTGATCTTATTGTGGACTACATACAACACGAACCTGACGCGATCCACGTGAAATTCACGTATTCGTGAAAGAAAAAGCAAGCATTCCACTGAGCCTCTTGGCAACAATTTAACTAGTAGTAGCCGTCTTAGACACATGCCGCAAGCCAGAGTCACAGCAGCATCTCAAGGAGCGCACTCGATACCCTTGAGTCTTGGCAGGAGTTGAATGTCACGAACATCATCATGTTGCATGACCCAGCAGAGGAATCGCTCCGTTCCGATTCCCCATCCCGTCGTAGTCAGAGCCTTGACGCGTCGCATGTCCAGGTACCATGCGTACTCCTGAGGATCAACTTCGTGTTGGCGAAGAGCCCCCAGAGCCTCCTCTTCCGTCTTGTGTCGCTGGCCACATCCAATAACCTCTCCGAGACCAAGCAATAAGTCACCGCATCGGGCCTTCATGAGGCTGGTGTCGGAGTGAGCTTGGTAGAAAGGCACGCTGAGGTGGTCCATCTCCAAGAGCCAGCACGCGCCGCCGAACTTCTCAATCAGCATGCGTTCACCCTTACGGGTCAAGGAGCGTCCAAACTGAGGCTGGCCCTCGACAACATACTGCCACATATCATCAGCCATTTCCGGCAGAGCTAGCGCATCATCAAGCGTGATGGTAGGGAATTTGTTGCCATTGCTCTTATAAAGCTTAATCAAAGACTCAAGATGGTTAGTGGTACCCGTGTAGGACCGAATGGCATCGGCATGCTCGCGCAAGAGGTCTTCGGTCAAAGAAATCACATAGCCATTGGCCACTTCAATGCCCGCATCAAGCTCTCCGAGCAGTTCGCACTCGACATGGCAAAATTGGTTCAAGTGTGTTGCGTCTGGGTCCTCTCCACGGCAAGATGTACCGACATAGTAAGACCCCTTAAGCCCATCCTCAAGTCGCAGGGCGTATTCGAGCACAAACTGCTGTGAGTCGGCGATATACGTCTCCTCACCATGAAGCTTAATGCTGACAGGCTGCGAGTCAGATCCAAGTCCCATAGGCGAGCTAATGCTATTCGTCGTAATCGGCACAATGAGGTACTTGTAGCCCATCTGCCGGCGGAAGAAGTCGATGGAGGAGTGGAATAAGGTGCTCTGAAGTCCGAACATGGCCGTATACCACGAGTTTTGCATGGCCTCCACGGCGAAAGTCTGTGGCTCTTGCCAAAGCTTAGGCACTATCTTCTTTGCATGAGCTCCATTCTTGCGCTCGAGGTAACCGTTTGTGCTGGTCTTGACGGGGGCAACTTCGACTAAAGTTTGTACGGTCATGGTGGTAGTTGTTTTCGGTATTTCGTGGAAGAGAGATACTAAGGCTGATGTAAAAGATGTTTCAGTCGAATGTGAAGTGGATGGTTGGAAGCTTGATGAGAGAAAAGTTTGGGGATTCGACAGACCATCTCCATGCCTTTATACGTGCGTAGCCTACATGTCACTTCGGCAACCTGGTCATCTATGTTTTCTTTGATGCCCAATGCAAGAAGTTTTGCCCGCCACTGTTGCAAGGGGGGAGACATAGATGGCTGATCTGCACCCCTTGATGCCGTGCCATACTGGTGGCCTTTCGCTGTGACTCCGGCTTTGCTTTGTCGATTCGGGGTCAGCCCAATCAAGTCACGCCACCTGTTGCCTCATTGGTAATTACACATTGGATGAATGAGAGTCACAGCGGGTGACGAGATTCCACCTCTCATTGCAGGCGGCCTTACACAACTGTCCGCTGATCCATACATGCATAGCCCTTTTGTCGCAATGCATTTAGTTATGAAAGGATCAAGCCACAGCTGTCCAAGCATGACCACGGCATCTTCATTAATAACCAGTCGTTCTATTGCCTCTGCAGCCTTGCAGATATGTTAAATGATGAGGTTACATTTCCTCTAGTGTGAGACACCTCCACTTTGCGAGCCAGGCAACATTGAACTTGGCCTGACTGATTTCTCAATACATACTCCGTACGTTCGGAAGAAATCCAGGCGACCCTGTTCATCACTCTGTCCGAAGGATTCCCCATGTTAACAGGCTATCATCAGTCAACCATCAACAGCACAAGCCACTAGAATGGCTCACCCGAACAGTCCACAACCTCTCCCCATCATCTACTTCAATGCATTTCCAGGCACAGGAAAATTGACCATTGCACAAGCTCTGGTGGCTCTATTCAAGCCTTCTGCGGCTAAACTCGTTCATAACCATCTCCTTATCAACCCCGCAGACGCTGTCCTTCACCGTGAGCAACCAGGCTATCAAGATCTCCGCCATCGGATTCGCTCAGCCATCTTCTTTTCGCTTATGCATGAGCCAGCTACTCACCCGACTGCATATGTCTTCACGGATTTCCAAGCCTCTAATAGTCTTGGACAAGCTGTTTGTCAAGAATATGTGAACTGTGCTGCAAAGCGAGGGTGTGACTTCATACCCGTTATGCTTTTTTGCGATGAACAGACCAACTTGACGAGGCTGGTGGCGAGTGGCCGAGCCGGCCATGGGAAGCTTGTTGATGTGGAATTGGCGAAGAAATTCAGGGACAATGCAGAGTTATACGGATTCGATGACCATCATGCTTTGTTAAGGTTGGATGTTTCAGGGCTTTCGGTGGAAGAGGCAGCAAGGAGGATCATGGAACATGTAATGGAGATCTCCCCAGAATTGGGAAGTTATCTAGAGACAGCGGCTTCTCATTGAATGACCAAATACGTACCCGCATAAAGATTTAATGGGTAAAATGAATAAATTTATTTCACAACCCATAGCAGAAGCCTTTGGTGACAGCGCTGACTGACCTTTAGCATCATTTCCACAGTAGTTCCAAGAACTCCCCTATGTCTAACTCAAATCCCACGATCTTGGGCAACATTGCCTCCATACTACCCTCACCTGGGCTCATAATGGTAGCGTCGCCATACAAGCAGCAAATACCTGGGTCCGATCCCGTAAGATCTTCATCCCACACTCTCATACAACCCACCTTCGTATGGTGCCAAATCAGTGTGGAAATTTGCTGGTTATCATCACTTATTTTCGTGCCATCTAGCCATACTCCAAGGTTTACCAAGTAAGTTGAAAAGCGTTGTAATATGTTCTCGAAAGATTGGAGTTCTGCTTGGCGGACCCAATCCGACGAGACCTGGATTAAATGGCTCAGAATTCGCCTCAACGTATCCATACCATTTGATGGCGTTCCTGACAGTACAACAGAGAGATTTATAGTGCCCATTAAAGGTGTTTCAGGCTCAGCTGTTGCATTTGGTAGGGTGGTGATGTCGTAGACGCCAGTGAAGTCATATGGCACTGCGAGGAGAGTAAAAGGGTTTTTCGGCATCGACACGAGTCCTTGGCTTGACATTAAGGAGATCTTTGGTGAGAACCTATACCCCAAATTGCTCCCAATAAACTTAAGAAGTTCGTGAAAGCATATTTGCTGCATTTCTGCCTTGTGGGCTGGCAGCAACAAGCCAAAGTTGAGAGCGTCGACACTAAAATTTCCATTTCCAGCTTGGCTCTCCTTGTGTGTCTCTGCGCTCAACAGTGTCCGTATGTCATGGGCCAATGATGAAAATACCTCCAGGTCTGGAGGAAGCGCACCATATTCCTTGCTCAGATCGCCCCGATAATCTTCATGATAGGGAGCCGGGGCCGGGAAGTACTGTGGGGAGGATTCGATCAGTGTGATAACAATAATCGGACCTGATTTCCCTTCCATAGGCAGGGCTTCAATGCCCAAGGACTGCAATGAAACCTTGAACTTGGTGGTAATTACTCTCAGAGCTTTCCAAGTTGCTGATATAAGGTGATTATATGGTATGTGCGGTAAAGAGAATAAATCTTCGGCCAAGCCTTCCCGGCGGGAGATTTGTGCTTTGCTGAAAGAGTCCTCCGCGGAGCAAGACGACCAGAATTTGATAAAATGACCATCATCCAGGTCCTCCGCCCAGCAATTTGTTTGAGATGGCTCTTGTTTCCGCAAGCATCGGCCTGCTTCGAGTTCGGACTCCTGAGGTCGTCCTTCACTTCCGCCATCCGGACAATGCCTCCACGAAGGCTCCGCATTGCTAAGTATTAGATTCTTCTCAAATACACCGTTTGGCTTTCCATGCGGGACAGGAAACAGGAAAACCCTCCTATTGCCTTCCGTGCAGAAGCCGATGCTTTCGGACCTCAGAACTGCTCGAATAGTGCGGGTAAGTTTGCGGATCTTAGAAAAGAATACCAAGAATATCATCAAGTCCATGGTCTGGAGCAGGAGATCTTTTCTTAGCTCCACAACAATTTGATTTCTTATCGTAGGATATTTCGCCAGCCCGGCTTGCATCATGTCGTCCGAGTAGAAGACGTGCTGACTGAGTATAGGAAATGATGACGGCAATATTTTTGCAAACCGTAACGCCGTCTGGGAGGATGAAGCCGCCACAGTAAAGAGTCTGCTGTTGGACTGGATAGAGATGTTGCCGTCCGCAGACACTGCGATTATACCGCAGGATGATCGTGGAAATACTTTTGCTGAGTCGAGGAGAACGACTCGCGCCGCATCGTCGAGAGATTTGCCGCTGCCAAAGTCCGCAGCTATTCTACCCGCCACCCCAGACTGCAATATGGCTTCTCCGCTTCCGCTGCTACTCAATTTATATCGTTAGAGACGTTGAAGTGTTGGACGAACACGGGATACCCACCAAGCAACTGCAACACGCTTGTCTGCCCACAATCCAGCACCAAGAACTGCTGTGTCACCAAGTCTACCAGCCACCTTGAAAGTCATGCCGCCAGTAGTGTTTGCGGCAGCAAGATTACCATGCAGATCCAATGCCACAGCCCCAGCCGTGCCGTGATCTTCTTCGAGAGATCTGACTTTGGAGATTTGAGATTCCCAATACTTCTTTCTCTTCAGGGTAGTAAAGTAGGAGTTTTCCACAGCTTGAAAGCCCATTTTCGACCCCATGTCTTCCGCTGTTTTGCCAAAAATGAAGGATGCACCAGTGCGAGATAGCATTGCTGACGCCAACCGTACTGGATTTTTGGTGTGTTGCAAGCCGGCGACAGCACGATACTTGGACGTATTGCCATCGACTACGGCTGCCTCCAGCTTTTTTGATGGAGTATTAATATTCTAGTCAAACTGAAAGAAGAAAAAAGCCATGGACTTACCTCATGAATGCCATCGATATTCAGGGCAGAGCCTCTGCCCGCGTTGAATTCAGGGTAATCTTCGAGGGCTGCGACGACATCTACCACCACATCAATGGCGGACGCACCTCTGGTCAACGCATGTTCCGCTTGGATAATAACCGACCCCAAGAAGCTCTGGATACTCTTATGTGATTCTGAATCTCCAATCCATGACTCTGCAGCACCGGCGTGTAGAACAATGGCATAAGTAGGCCGTGTAGCCATTGCCTCTGTCTAGGTATGGATGAGGACGGGGCAGAAATCTGTGGGACCTAGATGTGATTTCGGTTGAGATAATACCAAGTCGAGTACGGAGTACATAACGATTGAGCACCCAAAGGGGAAAAAAAGAAAAGAAAAACAAAAAGCACTGCTCATCGTTTTGTTTCCGCCCCCTCCCTCTGTCTGACACCGACTCCGTTCACACAAGACTATCCACAGATTGGCAGACTGCGACGATCTGCGGATTAAGGCCACCCATGGTGCAAGGCCGTCAATACAACCAGGCTGTGCACGACTTGTCTCACACCAAGACCCAGCACCCGATACCGTGAAGTTACGGAGTACACTTGTTCCATTTCTATAATTGCACTATTTTCCAAGCTTCCCTCCCTTCTCCCCAGTTATGTTCAAAGTTACCCGTTCTTGTAGCCCGATTTCTTGCCCAGTCCCATCAACCTAGACACTTTGCTGCTTTACACAAATCAGCAATGGACGGCCTATTTGGAAAGGTGAATTACAGCGCAGAACAGACATTCTGCAAATTCGAGGTGCATTTACACAATGATATCCATATCAAAAACCTCGTATTGTCGTTGCAGCACGAACAATCCTACGGGGACCCAATTACTGCGGGTGGAAAGCGCTTGTTCCAGCATCTGAACACCCTTCGTGTAGAAGCACAGCCGGCTGCGGTCATATTTATTGGCTCGCCCAGAGAAGGATATGTTGTCAGATCGGACATCATATCATACCGGCTTCAGCACATTCGTACCATTCAATCGATCTACGACATTGCAGCACCATGCGCGCGATTATCAGCGATGCTGAGAGCGCAAGAAAGCGACATCATCCGCGAGGAAATGACGTCCCTTCTCTCATCGACCCTCAGCGTCATCATCATCCAGGAAACTGACGAGAACAACCTCAAGTCCCGTCTAGAACAGCTGTCCGAAGAACTATTCAATAGGCTCAGCATTTCCCTGACAGTTACCGAGCCCTGTTCAGCCAAAACAATCTGCGTTATTGGCGGGGGGTTCAGTCCTGGCTTCCGCAATGACATGTTCAACGCAGCAGCAGCATCTGGGCTGCGTCTTGTGATCATCGACAAGCCAGGCCACTGGATGGAGTCTTGGGCGGATGCGCGCGAAATGTTCGTCTCCGTTGATATGTCTATAGATGAGGGACTGTGCGATCGCCTAGTCACTGCTTGTCGAAAATGCGAGTTGAGACTCGACGGCATTACCACTTATTCCGACACTTATCGCGTGGCAACAGCACAGGTTGCTCAGATCCTCGGCTTTCCAACAGACTCGCCAGACATTTTGGATATTTGCACTCGGAAAGACAGATTTCGGCACCTTTTCCCGATTGATGATTGCCCTTCCTTCTGTGTAACATCAATGCAAGATTTCCATACCATCACCAACGATCTAGCATCTCATTTGCCCCTGATAGTTAAGCCTCGCAGTGGAGGGAATTCGACAGGAGTCAACAAGGCCGAATCTATTCCTGAGGTTGAACTATTGGTTGAAGGCCTGATTCACTCAGGCTCCGCAGCACTATTGGAGAAGTACATCGATGGCCCTGAGGTAGATGTGAACATTGCTCTTGTCGATGGAGAGATCGTTTTCTATGACATCAACGACGCGCCACCATGCTCTGCGGAGCCGAACGGCTGCCAAAACGAGCCGGCTTCGTTCATTGAGGACAGACTTATCTGGCCGTCCATATTACCACCGTCGGAGCAGTCCATACTATTCCAGACAGCGTTAGAATCCGTGAAGAGACTCGGACTCACTCACGGCATATTTCATCTAGAAGGCCGTATAGTGGGATCCTCGATGGTGTGGACCGGCGGAAACTCAACACGGTTGCCAAGATTGGAGATGAGAGAAGCTCAGCCAGGAGAGCAACCGCGCACGATGCTCATAGAGATCAATCCGCGACCCCCTGGCTATCCTGGACAACCGGCCATCTCAGCTTGCTATGGGATAGACTATGCTCTGCTACAGCTTCTTCTCTGCATAGGCGATACTTGCCGCGCTCGCATATTATCCCTGCCATTTGAGGATCCGAAGAACACTTGTGTGATTACGCAGTTTGTCTTGACTCCTCGAGCTGGCATTTTTCACGGCGAGAATATGTTTGAAGAGTTACGAGACAAACTTCCACACCTGATGGAAAGTGTCGTCGAAAAAATACTTTTTTTTAAAGATGGCGATGTAGTCAAGGATCCCAGTGAGAGAGCTTCATGGGTCACATTTTTCATCGTCAAGAGTGACAATGGTCGCGAAGAGGCCCTCAGAATATGCGAGGAGATCAAAAGTAATCTAAAATGGGAGATAAGCTAGGTTTCATGGCCTCGTTATCATTTCTGCATACTTCGTTACCTAATCGGGGAATTGTGTGAGGGAATCATCATTATTTTGCAGTGCGAGTAAGCCAATTAGGCGAGCCGGACAGTACGATAGAAAATGAGAACTGTCATCTTGTCTCCATCTACCAGTCGAAGCGTTTGTCTTCATCAACTTGTTTAATATCTGTCCCGCCCACAAATAAAAAGCTGACAGGCTGTTCACGACATGACGGTCTTTCATCGGTGTCTAATGAGTTTCATTATTCTTCAACGAGACGCGAGTGAAGTTTGTGTTTTGTGCAGCTTCGTGTACCAATCAGCGCAGCGAGAGGCGCCAAGGCTCACCCTTAAAACAGCGTGCTGAGGATTCCACCAGCAGGATGAAAGTACGGATCTTTTTAGGCAATTCTAGAAATATTTACTCCGTGGGCAGACGAAGCGGCCAAGGAGAAGAGGCATCGCATGGCCTTCACGCCCTTTGCAGCAGGTCCTCGTGGAGGACCAGCTGGCCGCGACAGACTGCGGAATTCTGATTTTGCATCATTTAATACAGAATTATGAAGGTTCCACCTATTTTTGTTTGTGTTCATTTGTGTATGTGTTTAGACTCCAGAGTTTGGACCTGATGACGAAGCTGCGCTGAGAAAGACGGAGGAATGAGTATCAACTCGGTAATAGAGTAGAGAGACTTTCCACGCGTGCTGGGGGCATTTTGGAGTTTGCTTAATAGATCTTCTGACATGTCCCAATGATGAGCGGCACAATACCGAGAATGCGAAAGCTGAAGTTGCTCGAACATCGGATGTTGTGCCTTTTTGGAAATTTCCTCGTTAGGAAATTTCCATTTTGGGAAGAGTTCCGAGATCTGCGGGATTTCCAGATTGGGCTGCTTAGATAAGACCAAGCGGTCCGTTGCTGGTGATTGACAGGGTGACATTGTCACAATTCTCTGGAATCGGACTCATATTCCATCCGTTTGTTGACGGACATCATTACTAATTTACCAAACTCCTGGAATACACATTGAATAGATTTTCTAAACGATAGGGCCACGGACGAACTCACAACCGCAATGGCTAAGGCCATCAGTATAAAAAAGCTTGAGGGCGCTGCCACTGCCCCAAAGTTGTTCTGTCTAATCCACATGTTGTCGCTTACAAGTGAAGGAAGAGATATCATTCGTGAGTAGAGAGTTTCTTTTACCATTGACTCTGCGCCATGGAGACTCCGTTCGAGCCATCCACCACAAGTGACGAGATGGAAAACAACAACAGGAGCAGGGCGGTCCTGAATGAACAGGATGACGGCCAAGGCAGTGCCAGGCAGGAGATCAGAGAGAAAGCTTCTGGCTCGCCACGACCTATACATGGAACCAAGGTATGATTACTACCCCTTCTTTAAGCTATGATGGTCTTGTTGACTGACGCTTCTTTACTTGCTTGCTTGCTTCTAGTGGGCCCTTGTCGTCGTTTCTCTCTTGGCTTCCTTCTTACTCTACGCCCTGGACACAACCATCGTGGCAACAATCCAGCCTGCCATCGTCAATGACTTTGGTAGAGTCGAACTTGTTCCCTGGCTCAGCGTCTCCTTTGCCCTCGCGTCAGCCGCCAGCACTCTCGTGTGGTCCAAGTCCTTTGGTACCTTCTCGGCGAAGTGGCTCTTCATCGGGGGCACTGCCCTGTTCATGGGCGCCTCGGCCCTATGCGGTGGCGCCCCGAACATTGACGCCTTCATCGTGGGGAGAGCGCTCGCCGGCATCGGTGGAACGGGTATGTACATGGGCTTGTTGACTATCCTCTCTGTCAACACCAGCGAGACGGAACGACCCAAATATCTCAGCCTGACGGGCTTCTGGTGGGGCATCGGCACCGTTCTAGGTCCTGTGATCGGCGGCGCCTTCGCTCAGAGCCCAGCTACCTGGCGATGGGCTTTCTATCTCAACTTGTGTGTCGGTGGCGCCGCAGCTCCCGTCTACTTTATCGTGCTGCCCGACTACCAGCCACTGCCAGGCGTCCCCCTCCGTGCCCGCCTGGCGATGCTGGACTACATCGGCGCTTTGCTCTCTTCCGGCACGTTCCTGAGTATCATGATGGCCATGAACTTTGGTGGTGTTCTTTGGACATGGCCCGATCGACGCAGTATCTCTCTGTTTATACTCGCGGCCGTCCTCCTTGCCCTCTTCTGCATTCAACAAACCTACAATATTGGCACCTCCCTAGAACACCGAATCTTCCCCATGCATTTCTTCAAGAACCGCACACTGGTTGTTCTCTTCTTGACGATGAGTACGATATGACCCCTGCCCACAGCTGAATTTGGGACTAATCGGCTGACTGACTGTCGCCAGTGTTCTCCGCCTTTGGAACTTTTATCAGCATTTATTACTTGCCCCTTTACTTCCAGTTCACCCGTGGTGCGACAGCCCTGGAGACTTCACTCTACCTTCTCCCATTCATTCTATTCCTGTCGGCAACGGTGCTGATCAACGGCCAATTTATGGGAAAGACGGGTTACTTCTACCCATGGTATCTCTTTGGAGCGGCTCTGCAAACCATCGGCGGTGCCGTCCTTTGTAAGTTATACGGCCCAATTCCAGGTGACGCTGGAAGAAAGAAGAAATTTCGATCGACTAACAAACATGCACACACCTTCAGATACCATGGATGAGCACACGAGCAATGCCAACATCTATGGCTACACCATCCTTCTCGGCGTCGGTGTCGGCGCGTACTGCCAGGCCGGCTTTCCCGCTGCCCAGATGAAAGTTTCTTCCAAGGATATACCTGCCAGCGTTGGCTTCATGACGGTCAGTCAGATGCTAGGCATCGCCGTGGGCACTGGCATGTCGGGCGCTGTGTTCGTCAACGTCGCCAGTCAGGGCCTTCAGAACCTGTTCCCCAACGCCACAGCCGAACAGATTTCTGAGGCTGTGGCCGGTGCCGAGAGCGCGTTGATTAACTCTGCTGGCCCTGAGATCGCGGCTGCGGCCATGCATGCGATTGCAAGAGCCATCCAGTTTGCCTTCGTGCCAGTCCTGGCAACCGGTACAGCCTCTCTCCTCTCCAGCCTGGCTCTGCCGCGGGAGAAGGTATTCGGTTAGAAACGAATGCAAGGAAAGGAAATGGAAATAGCTCTGCATCTGCTGCATTGTACTAGTTTAGACACAGTGTGTAGGTGCAACCACGAGGGCACCTCCGAAACCCCTAGCTTTTTGCTACTTCATCTTCTTCATCTGTTGAGCATGGCCTGTTTGCTTCTCTTTCTTCTTCAATGTTGATGTCAGCTGCCAGTCAGGTAGTTTGGTTAGCCGTCGAGTCAGTTTCCTTCATTATTATACAAGACTGAGAATATTAGACACTGATGCCAGAGTCTGGAGACCCAAAGGCCTGTAGGGCCTGGTGTATCCTCTCCAGCTTGTTCTTTGCATCATCCAACATTGAGCCTTGTTTGCCCACCAGACTAGATTCTAGGCAAATGACCAAACGACGTAGGTCGCTAACATGTAATTCTATCATACTCCCCAAAAGTCGTGTCCGCAGCGCAGGGTGTTCAACGCAGTATCGGCCAAACTGGAACACGGTAGGCACAGTGTCTGGTGACGAGCAGTTAATGAAGCGATTGACCAGTTCAGCCACGACGATGACCAGGTGATTCGCGATGGTGATAACCAGGATTGGACTGGAAGCACTTGTCTCACAGTACATGCACGACAGCATCATGCGGCATTTTTCCATGTTTTTCTCTAAGCAGAGGAAGAGGCTATCGGTTGACGTGACTGTTGCACTAGCGGCTGACTGCGCGCCGAGGTCTTCCAGGGTTTGCAACATGGAGAACAGGCATCCACATTGGCCCAACATGGTGGTCGCAGATGAAGAAGACGGAGTGTTGTTCCGCGTTGGGTGCCGTGCAGACAAGGCTGTGGATGGAGCTGTTGTGCCTTGACTGAAGGTCTCGCCTGGGAGCGAGACACCATTGGGCTGAGGTCGCCTTGGTTGCGATGGGGAACTCCTCTCCTCGGGTAACTGGCCCAACTTGAAAAGTTTCAATAAGCCTGCACCAACGGTGGATGTTTGTCTACCCGTGATTTGCATCGCCTCTTGGTCTGTGATTGGTGGTGGGACCTTGGTGACGATCTTGCCTGGACACATGGTAAAGCTGTCGCCCGTCAAAAAGCCACTGTCATCTGAAAGGATGCGGAACATATTGTCAATTTCCATGTCGATATTTGACCATGACGCAGGGGACGTTAGGAAGCCCAACTGTTCCCCTTCGCTTCTTCCTCCGCCGATCTGTGGCTGGGCATCATGCATGGTGTTTGCGGATGTCTCACGGGAGGACCGTGAAGTCGATTCCGAGGACGGCTTCGGGGGGAGTCTAGCGGTTTTGAAGCTGGCTGTGGTGACCTTTCGTAAACGCTTCTTTCCTGCTCCAATACGCGGGCTGAGGGTGTAGGTACAGGCGCTGGACGCAGACAGACATCTGTCACAGCCCTTGTTACCGCCGCTGCATTTTAACTGCAGCAAAAGGAGTGGGTTAGTTGATGCCGATGCAGCCAGCCAGCGTTATTAGGACTAGTTCCGCCATCATCATTGTCATCGTATGATAGATATATGGACGAGACCTGCCTTTCTGGCACGGCACAGATCGCAGGCAGTGCGTGTGTATCCCTTGTCGTTGGCAGATAACGGACGATCCGACCGGCTGATATGCTTGTGGTCTTTGGTGGTTTCGTTGTATTTGAACGTCGCAAACATGGCATATAGCCTCGTGTCTGTGTGTTGTGTATGTTGTGTTTGATGCGATCAAATGTGTCGTGAGATGAAAGGGAGAAAAACGTCAGTGCAACAAATGTGGTGCTGCTGTCACGGCTAAGCACAGTGCTAACTACTCCATAAGCAATACACCCGGGTATGTGGAGGTACTCCATACCTCCTTACTAACCTAACCGGCGCTGGGACTAGCTGGCACTAATAGCAATTCATATGTACAGAGTACCTAGCTGATCCCTGAATATTTGACATGACAAGTTGAGTTAGAACCCCCACATAAGCAAGTATTAGTATTACGACGGATTCTCCAGCAGACCGCTCCTCCTCCTCTGTATGAGATTGTGAGTGGATCTAGATACATGGGCTTACCGCACGGAAAACGCGAGGTTAGTGTCAGATCAGGATTAGTACTGATCCATCTCCAATACTCGTAAGTTTTAGAAGCCGTTGTAGTGAGTACTATCTATAGATTTGAGTGTTTAATGGTCGGCTCCAGGCCGCTTCTTGATTGGCAAATAGTACTCGCTACCTGGAACACGTTCATGCTGACCCGACGGAAGAGAGTAGATTTATACTTACCTTTTCTGTGATAAGCGCTTTAACCCGCGGACTTGCCACGAGCAAATACCTATAAAGTCCGTACTGTGCGTTCGTGTAGCTTTGTGAAGTCGACCTCTTTATTCTCATCCACTCTTGGCAATCACAAAGAGGCATACCCTTATTAACCCTCACGGCAATTTCGGCTTCCGACGTGGATAAATGAAGTATTACAATTAAAACATACATGACCGGAACTACTTCAACTACATCGAATTAATCCTTGATGATGGCGTGTTGCCGCATAAGACCAGCGATTTCACCCAGACAGATGATTAAACCAAGCAGATTCAGCTCAGATGGAAGACAAATTGAGGCAGATTACTAGAAAGTAGGATAGTATAAGATGCATCGTATGAGGCAAGACACTTAAGAGAACCATCACAACCTCAGAATACTGGTGGCTAGCGAGTCACCAGAATCCAAACCTTGACCCAAGCCTTGACCCAAGCCCTGACCCAGACATAAGGTGAAATGCAGCTTCATAAGAGTAAACTCCATCCCGCATATTCCCCTGTCCCATATCTCCAATCTCGTCTGTGTTCCAATCTGGATAATACTCCGCGTCAACCTCGTCCCAATGTTCATCCTCTTTCCCTCTAATGCTCCAGTCGTATCCTGCATAATAGTCGACATCCTCCCACCGGATAGTCTCATCCTCGTCGTCTCCACACTCAACTCCGGCATTCTCAAATGGCGCCTCTTGCGCAGGTTTGCAGCTCAACTTCTTGCTGCGTGATCTTCGTTTTGGCTCCTTCTCCTTCTTAGATGCCCATGCCCCGAGCTGCACTGGGTGTTGTAGGCACCACAGGACCACTTCCCGCGCTGCTAGAACATCCTCGAGGCTATCGTGTATCTGATTGTGGTTGCCTGATTGAGCACTACCACGTATGCTTAGGCCAAGAAGATCGCGGCATAGGTCCTTCAGTCCCCACATACGACATATTTTGCTGCCTCTACCATAGACAGCTTCAGCCGTGAGGATCGCCGAGTCAACAATTCTGGTGTGAATAGCCCGCAGTACTTGCAGATCGTTATTGAGCGACTGTCCGACTAAGATTGTGTCCTCATTAATGTGCCTCCACAGCTCGGCTCGCGCCGCTTCCCAGCCCTCGAGGACTTGTCTCTGCGCCCTAACGATAGACATCACTGCGGGTGTAATACCGTGAATGTGACTTCGCCATTCGATAATGGGCTGTTGCGGCTTTACGAGTGAGTTGACTAATATCTCACCGGTCAGAAAGTCGATGATGCAGAGCTTTATTAGCTCGCTTCGGCCTCCTTTGACGCCAGCCATCTCGCAGTCTAACACTACAGCCTTTCGTCTCGGCATTGTGCTTTCTGGCTTAGGTGGAGGCCGAAAATTCATGGCATTTCGTGTCTGCTGCTCGGCCCCAAGTACATAACCTTGCTTTTTGAGACAGTCCAGCGGATGGCAGCTGGATACCAGCATGTCATAGATCTGTGCCTGGTGGACTGTTGAAAGACGCGAGTAGTTGTTACCTCCGCAGTTGAGCGGGTCTGAAGGTAATGCCGGAGACTGGCCTTTGGCGCTGTTGACCTGTGATTTTGAGTGAACAGAAGATTTTTTATGATCGTCGAGTGCTTTAGAGCTTCCAAATAACCGCATGCATTCTCGACAGCATTGTTCGGCTCTATGGCCTTGGTCGAGAGAGTGCTTGGCAAGAGCACGTTTTGACTTGAGGATTTGGAGACACACTGTACATTGCTGCGACCGAGTCGTGGCTGGTGTAGTCCTTGCCATGACGCTCTGGATTCGCCGTCGTCTCTATCAAATTGGGCCTAAGATGGGGAGGCTTCAAAAGTGGCGAAGAGAGGGATCTTGCCCGATGTAAACCGAATAAGTTTGGAAGCAGCTCACCATTTATTGACTACCACTTCTAATAGCTTAAGCAGCTTGCAAGATGGTCCAATCCCGGCCGACCACGTAATAAGAACAACACCACCTGGGATGCATTATTAAGACATTGAGTATTTCGTGTTGATTGGTCCAAGACGCGCAACTCGCAACCATACAGCAACCGCAGTTCATACGCTTCTGCATCACGGACCAATTAGCACAAAAAGACACCAAAGGCAAGGAATTAGCGTGGTTTCATTTACCACACAGACTGTGTGTAGCTTGGTTGCGTTGATGTGGCTGTATTTCCCTTAGTAACGGAAACACAACCACATGGTACCCAACCTACGCGACCACAGCGACTGGAGCTACTTCTCTGTCTTGGGCTCAATGTCCTGGGCCCAAATCGGCTCCTTGACAAACCCCTTTCAGTCTTCCGTTCATTATTGAGGTACTCACGTGCCAATAGCGGTCCTCCAATTCAACCCAAAGATCTCTAATCGCACATATTGGGCAGACGCTGTTGTACTCGTCAACAACCCACACGTCCCCAACAAAAGGACATCCGATTATCGGTGCTTGTTGTATATACCGAGCATTCAGTGGGCCAATTATACAAACTGGGCTGTTCGTGATCTAGCATTTACCTCATAGCACATAGGTACCTATGCCTTCAAATGGCCTACTAATATGAAGATGAAACCACCTGGTATAGCCGTCCAACTGTGGTCTCAAACTGAGTCTCCCAGGTCCCTATGGTTGTGTTACTACCAATAATGCATTCTCAGTTACCGCTGCTAGCCCCCAACAAGATTAATCTGCTACATTCGTCGCGGCCGCTGTTCTGTATTCCTTAGACCCTAGTCAAGCCAGTTATTCATGCCACCTATTCAAGACTATAGCGCTTCTATTTCTAACAGACTGGTCTATGAGACCGATTTCGTTGCAATCAAGACAAAGCAATATCTTCAGATATGGAATTACTGACTCCAGCGTAGAGGAAGTAAGAATATGGCGATATTTACTCCTAGATTTATAAAATATATTGGCGCGTATCCAAACACATAGAATGATCTGTTCCTTGGCCTGGAATCTGCTAAGGCATACTATTGCACTTTCTAGAGTTCTATATACAGAGTTCGATTATTAAGCAACTCTTGGACCGGAAGAGTGGTACGAAGTGCGAACAGTTTATTGTACAGTTACTGTAGAAATTTTGTGGTTAGCTTCTGTCAGAAACGTCACAGATGAAAGTCTTGAAGCATAAAAGGCAGGAAAACCGAGAAGAAGCCTATTTCATTCCACGCAGGAATTTTAGGAGAACTTGCACAGCTCAGCCAGATTGCCACGGATGACTACATTTTTGGCGTGTGAAAGAACATCTCGTAGAGACACTCCTCTGGCGCCATTTTGGCCACGCTGCGAACGGACAGCATCAGTATACAAGACAGGCAAAAGCAGAACGTTGGGTGCCGTCGTGGTCTTGTACATCTGGGGATGGAAAGGTCATTTTCCCCTTGGGACTTACCCCCAATCCTTCCACATCAAAAACGATTCGAAAAGGACGATGTTATTTTACATCAAGGTTTCATTAAGAAGATCGATATGATGCGTTTGCAAATTTCTGCAAATTATTAGGCGGTATACAATAATTACCTACCACGGGGAAAATTCTCTACAGATGCAACATACTTGGATGGCCTTACAGCGATTCCAAGGTCTTACTGCAAAATGGTCACAAAATGGCACACCGGAACTATTGCACGTGTGGCTCCCATATATTGGGCACACTGCGGTCTCATTCTCATAGAAGAGAAAGCCGCTGCGCAGCTGCGCCGAGCTCACAGATCATGATCAACGCTCCTATTAATATGTAGGTGATCGTGCATCATTGTGTTTTCTCGTGAGGGCCATTCCATGCAATTTTCTTTCTCCTCATCATCTTGTCCATCTCTGCCGTCACTGTCCCTTCGTCTAGCCATGAGAGGATCCTGAATTGAAGATCGTGCGGCCAGTGTGGGCTCATGTCCCTCTTCTTGCGTCGCACAGTACCGTCCACCTTCTCTACAATCCACCGTCCATAGTGATCCCATGTCGGCGCATTCTTTGGTACCCCCTTACAGTTGCCTTGGCTCAGCACGTCACCGGGGAGGATGGCAAGGCAGTCGATGTGGCTAGTCTCCGACGACGTCCCCAGTTCGCGCGCCAGCCCATGGCTGAATGCGAGGTTGAACCCCTTGGTTGCGCCATACATGATCAGCCATGGCACGCCAATCATGCCCATCGAGCTTATGTTGATGATCAGTGAGCGTTGGCCGACCTGACCCGGCTTACGGCTCAGAATAGGAAGCATCAGCGCCGTCATGCGTGCCATGAAACGTGCGTTCATGTCGATGACGGCGTCGACATCAGCGCTCGAGTACGTCCCCAGGGTACGGAAGGCCGGTAGGGCGACGGGGTTGCTGCCGACGTTGTTCACCAGGATGGAGACCTGCAAACCCTCGAGCGACCTCACGGCGGCTTCCATCTCGGCTGGCCTGGCTGTCATCGCGTCCATGACCAAGGTGCGCACCGCGGCGCCAGGCTTGAGCTTCTCGAGCCGCAACTTAGCCTCGGCAAGCTCTTCGGCCAGGTGACCGAGAAGAATGACGCCGAAACCTTGCTTGACCAGCTCCTGCGCGACACCGAGGCCGATGCCCGCGCTGGCACCAGTGATGAGGGCAAATGTTGGATCGGGGCCTGTACGCTTGTAGGATTTGAGTGGCGCCGATGGAGTGATGAAATGGAAAACCACAAAGTCAAAGACAGTGTACGCAGCAAATGAAATTGTCACGATACCAATGCCGGTGGGTGTGTAGAGCCACATACTAGTCATCTTTAGCGATGGAGTAGTACAGAGTCAAAGACGGAGGTAAGTCTCAGACTTGGTTTCGTTCCAGGGGTATCTCGCGCCGTAGGAATAAGCCGGTTCGTTGACGAAGTCAAGAGTAGAGAAAAGATGCACGATCAAAGACTGCTCCCCTCTCCCCCTTCTTGTACCATTACATTTTGGATGCAAGCCATTGCCCTACCGACCCACCCGGAAAGTCCGGAGCGAAGTGCTCTGTATTATTCAGCCTACCAATCACCTAGACAACCTATTTTACTCAATCTGGTATCTATTAATACCATATCCCTACTCGGCGGGCTGACTACGTAGGTCGGGCCGACTGACTCGAACGCCCCCGCCTAGTAACGTTCAACTACTCGTCTAGAATGAAATTCGCTGCTAAAGCATTTCTGGGTCTAAAATTCGATGTCTCTCAGGTCGTCGAGTGGCAAGGATCGAATTACCCCAGAATTCGGCAAGCAATTAGTATACTCAAAGCTCGCCTCGCCACGTTTGAGCACCGATACCTCATGCCACGTGCGAAATTTCCTGTCGTTCCCCCATAACTTTGCATGCTTCAGTGCCCCTGTATAAATAGCCAGATGTGATGGGTGCGTCTTTGCCCACCTCTCTAGGCTGTGCAGGCTGGCGAAGAAGCCGGCGGCACACGTCTCTTTCAATGTGCTGTTGCCCTCACCGAGGATCTCATCATTGTTGTTGTTGGTGTTCCTGAGATATCGCAGACTCATGGCGCCGGTATGGAATGGGTTGTCCCATAGATAGCGAAGTCCTGCTTCAAGCCTCGGTTTAAGGCTTGATTCGTATGCCTGACCTTCCTCTAGGGTGCAGTTTCCCCAGAACTGACCAGACCGAATGTGTACCATGTTATTACAATTGGTTCCGATTAAATGCTGCCCTAAACGACTTGGTTCTTCAATGGGCGATTGAAAGGCAGTTTCGTCTTGTTCAAACAAATCATGTGCCGACTCTGGTATCCGATCTCTCGCAGCGCCCCAGTACGCTGTGGTAGAATGCTCCTCCGTACCAACTCCAGGCAATTTAGCCAGGCCTGGAAGGTAATCCAGGCCTGAATAGTTCGTTTCCAGCCGTGACAACGGACTTGGAAACGTCTCAACCCATAAGCCGACTGAAGCGCGGCGGTTCGCGGGTAACCCTGAGAAGAGTGTAGCCAGGGAAAGACGGCCGAGACTATCTTTGTACTTCCCCTCTTCGCCCCAGGAGCATACCCAGACCTTGGCACCCTGCTCGTCATTGCCATCGAGAAAGTCGAAAGACTCAAAAGCAAATAATTGGTCAGACGTGTTGCCGTCGAGCCAAGCACGAATGGCGTATTACCTGTTCTACAGCCTGGGTTACTGCCGAGCTTTTCGAGTGCCATTGAACGCCCAGGTAGGTCGTATAAATATGAGTTGTTCCATGTTGGAAGTTTAGCTTCCACCTTGGAACCGGAGGCCGATGGTTCTTTGGTTTCGCCAATGGGTACATCCTGACTGGGCATGCCATGGCCTTGGATATAAAACGCGATATTGTACTTGTTGCTAAACACAGCGATAGCGAAGTGTATGTAGTAGCAAGTGCTTTTAAATACTAAAGGTAGCTATAGTACTCGGGCAATTACTGTCTTTCAATGTGCGGCTTTTCCGTTTGACACCGCATAATATATCGGTTGTTATCTGCAAAACGTAATAAATAAATAATTACTTTATAATTTAAAATTTATATATTTTTATAATATTTTTATTTTAGAATAAAGAAATAAATATTTTGTTATAAAACTTTCATAATTTAATAAAAGTTAATTTATATTAATATAATTATTAAAGCTTTTATATAAAATTATATTAATAATATAAATAACTTTTAATAAAGTTTTTAATTTAAAGGAAAATTAAAGAAATTTAATTTTATTAATTTATTAAAATAATACTAAAATGATATTATGAATACTTTAAAATATTAAATAATTAAAATATTGAAATATTTAAAAAAGATTAAAAGATTTATTAAGTTTAAAAATATAATTAAATAATTATATATAATATATAAATACTTAATTTAATTTTAATAATAATATTTATATTATTTTTTATAATAAAGAAATTAATTAAAAAGTTTATTATTATTTGTTTTTAAATATTTTTATTATAATTTATAATAATATAAATATATTTAAAAAAATAGTTAATAATTAAAAAACATTAAAGCTATAAAAATAGAAAATAATAAATGCTAGTATTTAATAAAGTAAAAGAATTATAAAAAGGAATATAACTATTAAGAATTTAAAGAATACTGTAAATACTTTTAAATAATTTTATAATAGTTTTATTAAAATCTTAGTTTACTAATAATATATTAAGCAGCTTAAAAGCAGTGTAATTAATTATATTAATAGCCTTAAAAGAATATATATTAATAGCAGCCTTTACTTTATAACATTTAGTTTTATCTAGCTTATCTATACTTTTAAACCTAAAATATATTATCTTTGCCCCTTTTATTACTAATACTTTACGCTAAGTATAAAGGCAAGTTAATTGCGCTAAAGCCTTAAAAGGTTTACAATATAATTCTATTAATTTAAGCTTTAATTTTTATTTTTACGCCTTTAATTACTTATACTTTAAAGTAATTTAAAACACTAAAAGAATTAAAAATAAAAAATAAAAAAGATAAAAATATTTATAAATATTTACTAATATTTTAAAACTATTATAAAGGCGCCCCTATTAAATATACTTTTAATATTAAAATACTTTATTTATTACTTTATAAATATAATTACAGGAATAATAATAAAAATAAAGTATAGTTTTAAGATTTAATTCTTTAATAAAAGATATAAAGGCTAAACGCTAAAGGGTCTTTAAAAATAAGCCTTTTTAATATAATTTATATTATTAATATTATATATATAAAAAAGGAAAAAAGAAAAGAAATATTATATTTATAAAAGGAACTATAGTATTTATATAAAATAAGTAAAGTTTTAAAGATAAAGTTACTAGGAAAGGGATATTGTATTATAACCTAACCTTTTTATAGCTATATAAAGGGTATAGGGCACTATATACTTTAAAGGAATAATAGAATAACTATTTAATTAAAAAGGATTATTTAAATTACTGTAAACTATAGATTACTTAAATTATAGAATATAAGTTAAGGTAATTTAATATAACTGTAATCTATATATAATTTATGTATATTTATTATATATCTCTTTTATATATAAAACTGGATAAATTATAATTATTAGTATAGTTATTTAAATAGTTATTAATATAATTATTTACCTAAACTACTAGTTTTATAAAATAATAATTATATTATACTCGTTAATATTTATCCCTAACCTCTCTATTAATATAAACCCTGTAAACCTTGGTTTAACTGTTAAGAATTAACCTGGATTATTACACTATAGCTTAATTTTTTTAACAGCAATTAAAAATATAAAAAGTAATTAACTTTATATATTTATTATTATTACTTTAATGAAATCGCTTTTAATATATAGTTAATTTAATAAAAGTTATTTTTCATTATTATTATAAAGTTATAAGCTTACTATTATATTAAAGTATATTAATAGTTTATTAAGTTTTAATAAAAGCTTTTATTATTAACTTTAAAATAAAGTATTATGTCTTTAATTAGCGATAAAAGATTAAAAGGATTTATAACTATATAAAAAGAGGCAAAGCTATAAAGCTGTTTAGTTAGTTTTTTATATTTTTTATTAGCTTTAGAGATATTTGCTAATAATTATAGAAAACTATTAAAAAATAATAAAAAAAAGGAAAAAAAAGCTTTAAATATTTAATTTTTAAATTATAAATAAAATAAAAGCAATAAAAGAGATATAATGCAATAATAAAAAGTAAATTATTAATAGTAAACTTAATATCACAGTACACAGAACAGCGGGTCAAGGTAATATCTTTATTATACTTTAAATAAGGCAAGAAGCTATAAGAATATGGTTCGGAGGTATAGGACTAAGCTATTATGTAAGGATGTATGTAATGCTAATAAGTTATTAGAGGGCAGGTTTAGTGCTATAACAGTACCCCCCCTTTTTAAACTCTATTTGCCCTTAAATAGCTATTTTAAGTCTATATATATTCTAATCCTCCTATTATATTAATTTTATTATAAGCGGCTGCTGTATTGCAGGTCCGGCTAGTTAGCTATTTTCCTTTTCTTAACTTAGGCAGGCAGGCTAGGCTTATTAGGGTTTTTTATATAGTATTTTAAAAAGGCAGCGTTTTATCCTTTAAGGTCCTTTACAGGTTGCCAGTTTAATATATAGTGTTTCCAGGCTATATCATAGTATAGGCTATCCTTATTATAACAGTTAAGGATATTATTAAATTTTTACTTTTTTATTATTTTATTTATTTTATTATCTCTTTTAAGGATTTATCCCTATATATCTTTATTTTTTTATTTATTAATAGCTTTTTATCCTAGTAAATATATTTATTAGCCTGCTTTATTAACTGCTAATAGTTTAAAGAGAGAGTTATAAAATATAGGGAAAATATAGATATAGTTAAAGAGTTTAAGTTAACAGGCTTAAAGGTATATATTAAAGATTTTATATAGGCCTACCTATTTATTATCTCCTTTTTTTATTAAGCGGTTTATTTTAAAGTATTTAGTCTTTAACTATACCTTTTTATTAACTGTAAATTAATATAAGTCCTCTTTTAATATATTAGCTGCAGCTTTATATTAAGCGATCGATTATACTATAAAGGCTTTTAGTTAATTTAGGATTTATTAAAAACGCTTAGTTATAGTATTTACTTTATAATAACTCCTCTTTTAAATAATAAATAAATTTAATAGGCAAAGGTTTAAAGGCTTAACTTTTAGGTATAGGTAAAAACTATAACTTATAAAAAACAGTAAAGTTTTTATTATCTCGAATATTTAATTATTTTAAGTAAACTCTGCAAATAGTAACCAGTTTATTTAATTATTTTAATAAAAACTTATAAACTGCTTAAAATACTACTTTACCTTTATATTTAATTATTTAGTTTAGCTATTAGTCTTTAAATAATAGGCTAAAAAATATTTAAAATAGATTTTAAATTATTAAAATAACTGCTTTTAGAATTTAAATATAAATTAAATACCTTAGTCTAATATAATTATTTCTAAGGCTTTATATAAAATATAAATGCGCGAGATAAAGGTATTAGTAAATTTTTTAATATTAAATATATAAGTAGCGATAAAATAATATATCTTTATTAAGCGGTATATTACTATAAAGATATTTTTATAAATTAAGCTTTACTGGTTATAGTTAAATAGTAGTGTAATATAGTCTATTAAGATATTACTTTAAGCTTAAAATAGTACTAGTAATAGTTTTAGGAATCTTAAAAGAGCGGATTTACTTAACTTTATTTAAAAGTATAGGTTATAACCTTTAATAAAAGTATTAATATTAGCTAATATTTACGGCTATTAATATATATAGTTAAAGAGGTTTAGCGTTTTTATTTATTTTAAGTATCCTTTTAGCTTAAAAAAGTATATTTAATATATAATTTATATCTTTATTTTTTTATTAATAAAAGGAAAAGTTATTTCTAGTAATATATTTAATTACTGTAAATTTAAAAGTTTTATATAGTTGCCTTTAAATTACTTTAAATACTTTTAGGCTATTATTAAATAGCTAAGTCTTAAAGCCCTTTATTATAATACTCGCTATATTTAATATTTTATAGGCTTTATTAATTATTGTATTAATTAATATTTTTAAGTCTAGGATTAAAGTGCTGGTTATTATAGCGAGGAGATTTTTATTATTTATATTTCTTATAAATATTAGTATAGGCGTAAGGGTTAAAGCGGCTTTTTAAGAGTAAGGTTCTTTTTCTTTCTTTTAATTAGCTATTATTTTAATTTAACTTTACTAGGATATCTTTAAATCTCCTATTTAATGCATTAAGCTTTACTGCTTTTAATTTAAGTTAATAAATAATCTAGAAATTATATTAAAATAGGAATTTAAACTAGTAGACTTATTTCTAATTTAATACTTTAATAGTTATAAAATATTTTAAGTTTTTATAGTCTATAATAATCTTGAATTTATTTTCTATACTTTAAAGCTTAAAGCGCTATTTTTTTAATAATTTAATAATAGCTAGCAGTTTTTATTATAAATTTTATAATTATATTTAATAAGTAAATGTTTTAACAAAAAATATATTACTAGTTATAAAATACTATTTTTATTATATTAAAAGAGAATACTATTAAATGCTTAATTTAAGGTATTTATTTTTAAGACTATCTTTTTAGTATAATTAAAAAAGGCAAGGATTAAGGCAGTTATAAACTAGGTTTTAAGGCAGTTAAATGCAGCGGTATAGAGTTCCGTTTAATTTTATAGTATATCTTTTCTTAAAAGGCTATTTAAAGGTTTATAGATATTAAAGAAGTCTTTAATAAACTGCTAATAGAAATTTATAAAGCCTAGGAAATATTAAAGTTCGCAGAGGTTTAAAGGTCTCTTTTAACTTATAATTGCAGTTATCTTTTTAAAGTTTATTTTAATACTATTACTTATAATAATTAAGTTAAAGTATTTTATTTTTATTATTTTAAATTTGCATTCTTTAATATTAATTTTAAAACCTATATTAATTAATTTATCTATAACTTTTTATATATATTATTAATATTCTTTTTATATAGTTAAATAAATTAAAATATTATTAAAGTAGGCTATATAAATTTTATTAAATAAATTATATAGGGTATAGTTAATATAGTGTTAGAAAAAGGCTAGGGTATTATAAAGGCTAAAAGGTATAATAAAGGCTTTAAATAGCTTAAACTAGGTTATAAAAGCTATCTTTTATTTATATCCTTTTACGATTTTAAGTTTATTAAAGGCAGCTATCATATCTAGTTTAGTATAAAATTTAATATTATATAAAGTATTTAATATTTCCTGGATTAGCGGTAATAGGTAGTGATTTTTTATAGTAATATTATTAAAGCTTTAATAGTGTTAATAAATATAAATGCCTCTTTTAGGTTTTATAGTAAAGAGTAGGGGGGCAGTATATTTTACTTTAAATTCTTTAATAAATCCTTTAACTAAGTTTTTATTTAGCTATTTTCTTATAACTTAAAGTTTATTTAGTAATATTAAGCGGTTCTTTTAATATAATAGTTCCTTTTTTAATAAAAGCTTGATTTTATAATTCTATAATCTTTTAAAAGGAAATTTAGTTATTAATTATAAAAGGAAGCTAATAATTTTATTTTATAGCCAATTAAAAAGTTTTTTTTAAATATTACTTTTTATTAATTTTAACTTTACTTTTATTAATTTTAACTTTACTTTTATTAATTTTAACTTTACTTTTATTAATTTTAACTTTACTTTTATTAATTTTAAGT
>JAOALB010000238.1:0-21962 GCA_025331125.1 Mycogone perniciosa
ACTTTACTTTTATAAATTTATTAATATTAGACTTTAATATTTTTTAAAGGTACTCTCTGCTATAATAATGCATAAAGAATTTATAAAAAGCTTAAAGGAATAGTATTTATACTGCTATAAAGCTGCCTTATCTTTATAATATATTTATAAAAGTATTTTTATTAAGCTTTAATAGTTAATATACTTTATATTCTCGCTTTTATATATCTTTTACTAAATCTATTTAAGTTAGTTTTATATACTAGGCAGATAGGTTTTTATAAAACTAGATAAATAATATTGCAGTGGATATTTAGATATCTATTAGGTTAGGTTACTTATATAGCGCTACTGCTATAGGCTTATTGGGTATTAGTATATTTAATTTAAGGAGTTATATTAAATTGCATTAATATAGATATTAATAGCTATTAGCTATAAATATTATTAAAACTAGTATTAAAAGCTTATTTAATATTATTTATACTTTAATTTTTAATCTTTTATAGTTATTAAGTTAATAAATATAATAGTAATTTTACTTTAATATTAATATAAAGTTAATATATAAATCCCTTTTTCTTTATTAAAGCATTATCTCTTTTAGTATACTTTTAATATAGGCTTAAAACCTAACTTTCTTTTTAACCTTTTTTTTTATCCTTTTTAATATATTATTTTATTTTTTACTAGTAATATAAAGTATTAACTTTAAAGGTTTATTTAAAATATTAATATTATATAAAATAGTTATTAAGCTAAAGATTATTAATATAGTATAAATTTAAAGGCAATAATTTATTAAATAATATTATAAGTTAAAGGTAACTGTTAATATAAGCCAGTTAATATTAAGATTATATTACTATAGCTATAGTATTTTAAAGATAAAAGGGTTTTAATTTAAAAGATTAATAATAAAAAATATATATAGCTCTTTATATTCCTTTATTCCTATATCTAAGATTATATAGTTAATAAGCTATATTGCTGCTTTACTATTAGCTAAAATAAAGCTCTTTAATCTAAGCAATTATATTATTAAGATTTAAGACTTTTAAAGAAAATACTAATTTATAAAGCTTTATACTAAACAGCCACTATTAATAAAGGTTAATATAATTACTAATAAATATATAAGGAATAATATAGTATAAACAAATAGTAATTTACTATTTATAGTATTTAAAATTAATAGTTTATTATTAATAATAATATATTATATTTATAGAGGCATTAGATTTATAAACTATTTTAATATTTTATTGCGCTTTTTAATATAATATTATTAAAAAGTTACTCTTTTCCCTGCCTTTTTATATTAAAAGTGATATCTTTATAGGCGAGTATATCGCTAAAAGTAATTAATCTTTTAATAAAGCCAGTTTTATTAATATAGTATAGGAATAGGTTTTTATAGTATAATAGGTTATTTCTTTAGGCTGAAAAGTATTAATACTGCAGGAATTAAAGAGTAGGAATTTATAATACTAATATACTTTTTCTTTAACTTAAAATATATACTTTACCTTAAAGCGCAATAGTGCTATTACTTTAATATATTCTGTGTTCTAGGAAACTGCTACTATATCCCTATAAGGTTTAAAGTTTTATAATATTAGCTTTCTACTTTTCTATACAGTTATTAACTATATATTAGCCGCTATAGTAATAGTATAGGTTATAAAGTTATTAATATTCTTTATATTATAAAGTAAAGGATATAGTATTTAACTATATAGGATTACCTATATCTTTTTACTTTAAAGGGTTTAGTTTATTTTAAAGCAGGGCTTATTAAAAAGTATAGTTATTATTTAGTTTTTTAAACTTATAGTCGCCTTTAAATTTAATCTAATAGGCCTGCTTTTTAAAGTTATTATAAACTTTTTAACTAAAAGTTCTTTAAATAGACTAATTATCTTTATTTATAAGCTTATCGCTTTTATTAATAAAAGCAATAACTATCTCTTTAAATATTTTAAAGTAATAGGCATTAACCTTTTAAATATTAATTTTAATAGTTTAGGCTGCTAATTTATAAAATTTAATAATAAAGTTTTAAAATAGCTTATTTACTATATATATTACAGCACTAAACCTGCCCTCTTATAACTTATTAGTATTGTATATATCCTTACGTAATAGCTTGGTCCTATACCTCCAAACTATATTCTTATAGCTTCTTGCCTTATTTAAGGCATAATAAAGATATCACTTTAATCTGCTATTTTATATACTGTAATAGTTTATACCTTCCTATAACAACTACGCTATTACCTTTAGCCCTTAACCTTACCTAAAAAGAATTAACAAAGTTACTGACGGCCTAGTTGCAATATTATAAAAAGCCTTATATCTTACAGGAAATTCACTAATCCCCGACTATAGCAAGACCCTAAGCCTAAAAGCCTATATCCCTGCAGTAAGGAATACACCTTAGCTTAGCTCTTTAGCCTATACTTAATTCCTTAGCCTGCATTTAACTTAAAAATACTAAAGTAAAAATAAAAGGCATAAAGGGGGACTTTAGTTACAAAGTAAAGCTTACTAATCACTTCTGCAACTAGCTTTATATTTATACTATCTTAAAAGCTTATAATAATAACTATAACCTAACCCTATAGCTTTACATACTAAAACTTAAATAATTCTTGAATATTGTCTTTAATTACTTTTAAAACTAAAAGTATAATTTTAATATAGCTTTAAAATAAAAAGACGCTAAAAACACTACTATTATTAAAAACCTAAAGCTTACTTAATATAAAGTTTAAAGTTAAAGTAATATAATTAATAAGTTTATTAAAGCTAAAAGTAATAATATTTTTAAGCATTAAATTAATAACTTTAAAAATAAATTTAACACTAAAGATAAAAATATAAAAACCTATTAGCAGAAATATATAAACTAGTGTTTTACTATACTATATAATATTATAATTAATACTAAATACTTTAATACCTTTTATAAATATATCCTTTATATTAACAGTTAATTAAATAATAATGCCTATAATTTAATATAAAAGGCATTTAACTATATTATAATAAAAAAGGATAACTATATAATATGAAAATAAAGAAATAGTAAAACTTTTATTAAATTCCTAGATTTACAGTATAAAACTCTTAACCTTTTATAATCTACTGCTTAAAAGTTTAATACTTATTATATAGTAAATAAGCTATTTTAAAACTTTATTACTAAATTCTATAAACTAGCAGCTTAAGCCAGCAAAACTAATACCTAAAAGGTTAACGCCCTTTACCTTAAAGTATTTAAAGAGATAGCCGCTGCCTTTATTAATAAAAGTAATAAGTTTATAAATAAAGACAACTAGTCTGTTTAAAGAACTTTTAATTAAAAAGTTTATAATAACCTCGAAAAGCAGGCCTATTATATTAAACTTAAAGGCAACTGCAAGTTTAAAAAGCTAAATAGTAACTATACTCCCTAATAAGCCCTGCCTTAAAATAAACTAAACCCTTTAAAGTAAAAAGATGTAGGCAATCCTATATAATTAAATACTATATCCTTTACTTTATAACGCAAAAAATACTAATAACTCTATAACCTATACTATTACTATAGCAGCTAATATATAATTAGTAATTATATAGAAAAGCAGAAAACTAATATTATAAAACCTTAAACCTTATAGGGATATAATAGCGGTTTCTCAGGGTGCAGAATATATTAAGGCAATAGTATTATAGCGCGTTAAGGCAGGGTATATATTTTAAGCTAAAGAAAAGGTATACCGGCATTATAAATTCCTACTCCTTAATTCCCGCAATACCAGCACTTTTTAGCTTAAAGAAATAACCTATTATACTATAGAAACCTATTCCTACGCTACATTAATAAAACCAGCTTTATTAAAAGATTAGTTACCTCTAGCAATATACTCGCCTATAAAGATATAACTTTTAATATAAAAAGGCAAAGAAAAGAGTAGCTTTTTAATAATATTATATTAAAAAGCGCAATAAAATATTAAAATAGCCTATAAATCTAATACCTCTATAAATATAATAGATTATTATTAATAATAGACTATTAATTTTAAATACTATAAATGATAAATTACTATTTATTTATACTATATTATTCCTTATACACTTATTAGTAATTATATTAACCTTTATTAATAGTAGCTGTTTAATATAAGGCTTTATAGACTAGTATTTTCTCTGAAAGTCTTAAATCTTAATAATGTAATTGCCTAAATTAAAGAGCTTTATCTTAACTAATAATAAAGCAGCAGTATAGCTCACTCACTATATAATCCTAGATATAGGAATAAAGGAATACAGAAAACTATATATATTTTTTATTACTAATCTCTTAAATTAAAACCCCTTTATCCTTAAAATGCTATAGCTATAGTAATATAATCTTAATATCGACTAGCCTATATTAATAGTTACCTTTAACTTGCAATACTATTTAATAAATTATTACCTTTAAACTTACACTATACTAATAATCCTTAGCCTAATAACTATTCTATATAATATTAATATCCTAAATAAACCTTTAAAGTTAATACTTTACACTACTAGTAAGAAATAAAATAATATATTAAAGAGGATAAAAAAGAAGGTTAAAAAGAAAGTTAGGTTTTAAGCCTATATTAAAAGTATATTAAAGGAGATAATGCCTTAATAGGGAGAAAAAGACCTATATATTAACTTTACACTAATATTAAAGCAAAATTATTATTGCATTTATTAACTTAATAACTGTAAAGGATTAAAGACTAAAGTATAGATAATATTAAATAAGCCTTTAATACTAATTTTAATAATACTTATAGCTAGTAGCTATTAATATTTATATTAATGCAATTTAGTATAACTCTTTAAGCTAAGTATATTAATATTTAATAAGCCTATAGCAATAATGCTATATAAGTAACCTAACCTAATTAATATCCAAATATCTACCGCGATATTATTTATTTAATTCTATAAAGACTTATCTGCCTAATATATAAAATTAACCTAGGCAGACTTAGTAAAAGATATATAAAAGCGGGAATATAAAGTATACTAACTATTAAAGTTTAATAAAGATACTTTCGCAAATATATTATAAAGATAAGGCAGCTTTATAGCAGTATAAGCACTATTCCCTTAAACCTTTTATAAATCCTTTACACACTGCTATAGCAGAGAGTACCTTTAAAGGATATTAAAGTCTAATATTAATAAGTTTATAAAAGTAAAGCTAGAATTAATAAAAAGTAATATTTAAAAAAAACTTTTTAACTAGCTATAAAATAAAATTATCGGCTTCTTTTTATAACTAGTAAATAAGTTTCCCTTTAAGAGATTATAAGACTATAAAATCGAGTTTTTATTAAGGAAGGAATTACTATATTAAAAGAACTGCCTAATATTATTAAATAAACTTTAGGTTATAAGAAAATAGCTAGACAAGAACTTAAAGCATTTATTAAGGAATTTAAAGTAAAATATATTGCCCTTTTACTTTTCGCTGCAAAACTTAAAGGAGGCGTCTATATTTATTAGAATTACTAAGGCTTTAATAATATTACTATAAAAAATCACTATTTATTGCCGCTAATCTAGGAAATATTAAATACTTTATATAATACTAGATTTTATATTAAGCTAGATATAATAGCTGCCTTTAATAAATTTAAAATTATAAAGGGATATAAATAAAAAATAGCTTTTATAACCTAGTTTAAGCTATTTGAAACCTTTATTATACCTTTCGGCCTTTATAATGCCCTAGCCTTTTTTTAATACTATATTAACTATACCCTATATAATTTACTTAATAAAACTTATATAGCCTACTTTAACAATATTTTAGTTTATTTAGCTGTATAAAAGGAATATTAATAATATATATAGGAAGTTATAGATAAATTAATTAATATAGGTCTTTAAATCGATATTAAAAAATGCAAATTTAAGACAATAAGAATAAAGTATTTTGGCTTAATTATTATAAGTAATAGTATTGAGATAAACTTTAAAAAAGTGGCTGCGATTATAAGTTAAAAGAGACCTTTAAACCTCTGCGAACTTTAATATTTTTTAGGCTTTGCGAATTTCTATTAGCGGTTTATTAAAGACTTCTTTAATATTTATAAACCTTTAAATAGCCTTTTAAAAAAAGATATACTATAGAATTAAATAGAACTTTATACTACTGCGTTTAACTGCTTTAAAACCTAGTTTATAACTGCCTTAATCTTTACCTTTTTCGACTATAATAAAAAGATAATCCTAGAAATAAATGCCTTAAACTAAGCATTTAGTAATATTCTCTTTTAGTATAATAAAAATAATATTTTATAATTAATAGTATATTTTTTATTAAAGTATTTACCTGCTAAATATAATTATAAAATTTATAATAAAAAACTGTTAGCTATTATTAAATTATTAAAAGAATAGCGCTTTAAGCTTTAAGGTATAAAAAATAAATCTAAGATTATTATAGACTATAAAAACCTAGAATACTTTATAACTATTAAAGTGTTAAATTAAAAATAAGTCTGCTAGTTTAAATTTTTATCCTAGTATAATTTTTTTAGATTATTTATTAGCTTAGGTTAAAAGCAGTAAAGTTTAATATATTAAGCAGGAGATTTTAAAATATCTTAATAAAGTTAAACTAGGATAATAGCTGATTAAAAGAAAGAAAGAGAACTTTACTCCCAGAAAGCCGCTTCAACCTTTATACTTATATTAATATTACAGGAAATATAAATAATAAAAACCTCCTTGCTATAATAACTGGCATTTTAATCCTAGACTTAAAAATATTAATTAATAGAATAATTAATAAAGCTTATAAAATATTAAATATAGCAAGTATTATAATATAGGCGCTTTAAGACTTAGCTGTTTAATAATAGCTTAAAAGTATTTAAGGTAATTTAAAGGCAGCTATATAAAACTTTTAAATCTGCAGTAATTAAATATATTACCAGGAATAAGTTTTCCTTTTATTAACAGATAAAGTGAAAATATAAATTATATACTGAATATACTTTTTTAGGCCAGGAAAACACTTAGGATAAGTAAAAACACTAGACCTCTTTAACTGTATATATTAATAGCTGCGAATATTAGCTAATATTAATACTTTTATTAAAGGTTATAACCTATACTTTTAAATAAAGTTAAATAGGTCTGCTCGTTTAGGATTTTTAAAACTATTACTAGTACTATTCTAGGCTTAAAGTAATATTTTAATAAACTATATTATACTATTATTTAATTATAATTAATAAGGCTTAGTCTATAAAAATATCTTTATAGTGGTATACCGCTTAATAAAGATATACTATTTTATTACTACCTATACATTTAATACTAAAAAACTTATTAATGCCTTTATTTTATATATTTACGCTTTATATAAAGCCTTAGAAATAATTATATTAGATTAAGGTATTTAATTTATATTTAAATCTTAAAAGCAGCTATTTTAATAACTTAAAATCTACTTTAAATATTCTTTAGTTTATTATTTAAAAACTAATAGCTAGACTAAATGGCTAAATATAGGGGTAAAGCTGTATTTTAGGCAGTTTATAAGTTTTTACTAGAATAATTAAGTAAGTTAATTATTATTTGCAGAGTTTGCTTAGAATAATTAAATATTTAAAATAATAGGAACTTTGCTATTTTTTGCAAATTATAGTTTTTACCTATACCTAAAAGTTAAGCCTTTAAACCCCTGCCTGCTAAATTTATCTATTATTTAAAAAAAGAGTTTCTATAAAGTAAATACTATAATTAAATATTTCTAATAAATTTTAAACCAATTAAAAGCCTTTATAGTATAATTAATCGCCTAATATAAGGCTGCAGCTAATATATTAAAGGAGGATTTATATTAATTTGCAGTTAATAAAAAGGTATAGTTGAAGATTAAATACCTTAAAATAAACCGCTTAATAAAAAAGGGAGATAATAAATAGGTAAGCCTATATAAAATCCTTAATATATACCTTTAAGCCTATTAACTTAAACTCTTTAATTATATCTATATTTTCCCTGTATTCTATAACTCTCTCTTTAAACTACTAGCAGTTAATAAAGCAGGCTAATAAATATATTTACTGGGATAAAATACTATTAATAAATAAAAGAATAAAAATATACAGGGATAAATCCTTAAAAGAGATAATAAGATAAATAAAGTAATAGAAAAGTAAATATTTAATAATATCCTCGACTGCTATAATAAAGATAGCCTATACTATTATATAGCTTAGAAACATTATACATTAAACTGGTAACCCGCGAAGGACTTTAAGGGATAAAATGCTGCCTTTTTAAAATACTATATAAAAAACCCTAATAAGCCTGGCCTGCCTGCCTAGGTTAAAAAGAGGAAGATAACCGACTAGCTAGACCCGCAATGCAGCAGCCGCTTATAATAGAATTAATATAATAGGAGGATTAGAATATATATAGTCTTAGAATAGCTATTTAAAGGTAAATAGAGTTTAAAAGGGGGGGTACTGTTACAGTATTAAACCTGCCCTCTAATAACTTATCAGTATTATATATGTCTTTATGTAATGGCTTGGTCCTATACCTCTAAATTATATTTTTATAGCTTCTTGCCTTATTTAAGCCATAATAAAGATATTACTTTAACCCGCTGTTCCGTGTACTGTAATAATATAGTAGGTATTAAACTTTTAAGTAATAGATTATAAAAGGTTAAAAGTTTTATACTATAAGTCTAGGAATTTAATAAAAGTCTTACTACTTCCCTATTCCTATATTATATAGTTATCCTTTTTTATTATAATATAATTAAATGCCTTTTATATTAAATTATAAGTATTACTATTTAATTAACTGCTAATATAAAGGATATATTTATCAAAGGTATTAAAATACTTGGCATTAATTGTAATATTATATAATATAGTAGAATACTAGTTTATATACTTGTACTAATAAGTTTTTATATTTTTATCTTTAGTATTAAATTTATTTTTAAAGTTATTAGTTTAATGCCTAAAAATATTATTACTTTTAGCTTTAATAAGCTTATTAATTATATTACTTTAGCTTTAAACTTTATATTAAGTAAGCTTTAAGTTTTTAATAATAATAGTATTTTTAGCCTCCTTTTATTTTAAAGCTATATTAAAGTTATACTTTTAGTTTTAAAAGTAATTAAAAATAATATTAAAGAACTGCTTAAATTCTAGTGCTTAAAGCTATAAAGTTAAATTATAGTTATTATTATAAGCTTTTAAGATAATATAAATATAAAGCTAGTCGCGGAAGTAATTAGCGAGCTTTACCTTTTAATTAAAGTCCCCTTTTACACTTTCTATTTTTACTTTAGTATTTTTAGGTTAAATGCAGGCTAGGGAATTAAGTATAGGCTAAAGAGCTGGGCTAAGGTGTATTCTTTACTGCAGGGATATAGGCTTTTAGGGTTAAAGTCTCGCTATAGTTAGGGATTAGTAAATTTCCTGTAAAATATAAGGCTCTTTATAGTATTGCAACTAGGCTATTAGCGACTTTATTAATTCTTTTCAGGCAGGGTTAAAGGCTAAGGGTAATAATATAGTTATTATAGGAAGGCATAAACTATTATAGTATATAGAACAGCAGGTTAAGGTAATATCTTTATTATACCTTAAATAAGGCAAGAAGCTATAAAAATATGGCTTAGAGGTATAGGACCAAGCTATTATATAAGGATATATATAATGCTAATAAGTTATTAAAGGGTAGGTTTAGTGCTATAATACTTAAAAAACTCTTTTTTAATAATTAATTAATATTTATAAATAATAATAATAGTTTTTTTAATATAAAGGATAAGAAAAAGGAATATTAGGTTTATTTAAAGCTGCTATTATTTTTTTTAATATAAAGATATAAGCACTATTATTAAACTATAAATCCTATAAAAGTAAAGCTTTATATAATCTGCGTAAATAAGTAACCTTATATACTATATAACAACTATTTAAAGATTTTAGGCTAAGCCTCCTTAAAGCTATTAAAAAGGCATTGCAAGCTTTAAAGCTATTAATAGCTTTTTAATGCCCTTTAAGTAATAGTTTTATTAAATTTATTTTTAGGCCTTTTAAGCTTTAAAAAGTTTTTTATAAAGAAATATAATTTAATATAATTATAACTACTATTTTAAATTAAAACCTAGTATTAATACTACCCTTTAAATTTCTAGTATCTTTATTAGCTTTATTACTGCCTTTATTGCTACTATAAGCAATATAATTAAAACAGCCAATTAACCTATAGGTAACAGTAACGCTGCAGCTATTATTTAATTAATAACTATATTACTATATTAAATACTATATAGTATTATTATTATTATTACTTAATATATCTTTTTTACAGGTTTTTGTATATATTCTTTATATTATTATATATTTCTTTATATTTCCTATACCTTTAAATAAATAATAAAATTATAATAATCCATGTTAGTTCTCAATAGTTAAACCAAGGTTTATAGGTTTATATTAATAGAGAGGTTAAGGATAAATACTAAATAGGGTAATATCGTTACTATTCTATAAAATAAATAGTTTAAGTAAATAATTATATTAATAACTATCTAAATAACTATACTAAATAATTATAATTTATCTAGTCTTATATGTAAAGGAGATATATAGTAAATATAGTTAGATTATTTAAATTATAGTAATCCTATTCATCTAGGATTATAGTTTTATATAGTAATCCCTTTTATAAGATTACGCTTATAGTTATAATTTATTAGTAATTAGTTAAAGGTTCCGATATTATACTGTAATCCTGTAACTAAGTCTTTAATATAGTTAAGTTATAATATAATATCCCCCTCCTATTAATTTTATCTTTAAAACCTATTAATTCCTTTATAAGTTTTATTTATTTATTTCTTTTACCCTTTTTATACTAATACTATAATAGATTATATTACCAAACCTTACGCTTATAAATCTAATAAACATACTTTATTTACTTCTTTAATTCTTCTTAAAAGCAATCCCGCTAATATACTTTACTTTTTTTATTTTTAAAAGAAATTAGTTTATTAAATAATAAATAACTCTTTAAAGTATAGCGAATATATATATTAGGGCTGTTTTTGCAATAAGGTCTTAGTCGCTTTATCTTATATATTCCTTTCTTTCCTCTCCTCTATACCTTTCTATTAACCTTTCTAATTATATATATACTTAAGCAGCAGAAAAAGCTTAAGCTAGAAAAGGATAAAGTAAGTAAAAAGCTAGAGGGTCTTTATTTTTGTCTAGCAGAGCTTTAATTGCAGATTACAGCGGCCGCAAAGCATTTAAACTGTATTTAGCGTATTAAAAAGAAAGTATATAAGTAATATACTAAACTTTTTAAACAGGGGTTACAGGGTCTAGATAAAGAGGATAGTATACTGCCCTCTTTATTTATCTAGGAGGTAAAGGTAATAACTAATCTCTAGTTATTAAAAGTGCCCGCTAAAATGGATTAGGCTTCTTTAAAGCTCAGCGACGATTTTGCAGACTTAAGTCCTTTAGTCTTAAAGACTAGTAAAACTATTTAAGTTTATTTTTAGCGTTTAATAGGTATTTAATAGGTTCCTAGGAGTTATATTCCTCTCTATAGTTTTTCTATTTAATTAAATACTAGCATTTATTATCTTTTACTTATATAGCTTTAATTTCTTTTACTTTATATTTTTCTTTAACTATTAAGACTTTAATTAAGTCTATAATCGGTCTATTCTTTAATTTATTTTATAATACCTTTTTAAATAGTAAAATATAAAATACTAAATAAATCTAGATACTGTCTAGTAGTATAAATTTATAAATAACTTTTAAAATAACCTTTTTAACTAAATAAAGTTTAAGTTTCTTAAAATTTAATTTATCGCTTAATTATATTGTTTTAATATTTACAGTTTTTTTTCCTAGTAAATATTAGTATAGGTAAACTATATCTCCCTCTTTAAAGATTAGTCCCTTTAATTTATATTTATCGGTATACTTTTTTATTCTTTTTTATATAAAGTAAAGGTATACCTATATTTCTTTATATAACTACTGTTATAAAGCGCAGCATAGCTATATAAAGTATAAAGAGAAATAGGAATAAAGCTTAATTCTAGTAATAAATATACTGTAATGGCCTTACTATATATATATATATAGCTAATATAAAGGAAAACGTAGAATATATGCGTTATAAGCGCCTATATAGTCTAATATATCGCTTATACAATATATATATCAGCTAATATCTGCTATATAAGCAGATAAAAGCTCTTTAACGCTAATAAGCGCTAATAAATAATAGGTCTTTAGCTTATTTAACCTAATATACCCCTTAGTTAATAAAGCTATTTTTAATGCTTTATTAACTGCTATCCTAGTTTATCTATAGTATTATAACTATCTAGCTATACTTTTAAAGCCTTTTTTATTTAATTAAAAGCTCTTTTATTATAAATATATATTAATATTCTATTATTAAAGGTAAAAGGGATATAAATACTATAGTTATTATTAATTTATAATAATAGGAAGTTAAATAATAAAGCTCTTTAAGTAAGTAAATTAATTTTAAATAGTCAAAATAGGGATATTAATTATCCTTTAGCTTTATTCTTTACTCTTTTTTTTAATTATTAATATTATTATTATTATTAATAATAGTAGTATTAATATAGCTTTAATAAATATTATAGTTTTTATATATTCTTTTTATAGTATACTTTTATTAATTAATAATAAAATTATAAAATAAAAATACCTTTTTAATTAAACGTAATTGCAGTTGCCCTTTAAAGGTAGCTTATTATAGTATTAATTATCTTTAGGCGGCTATACCTACTGCTGCTCTTATACCAGCTATTGCTTTTATACCGGCTCCTGCTCCGGCTAGTCCGGTTTCTATTACTGCGCCAGCTAATCTAGTTATTTAGCCTCTCTCTCGTCTAGAGTTAAAGCTTGCTAAAAATCGCGAAAAAGCCTTTACTAAGCTGCGCGCCGCAGCGGCTTTATTAGCTCTTCCTCCTGCTTTTGCAGCTCCTATTACTGCTCTTACTCCTGCCCCTGCCTTTATTATTACTGCTTTAGTTACTGCTCCTGCTGCAGCTGCTCCTGCAGTAGTCCCTACTTCTGCCTCTACTCCCGCTACTGCCTTTACTGCTATACCATTATCCCCTCTTTATAAAGGTTATTTAAAATCAGCAATAATTAGTAAAAGAGATTTCTTTTAATGTATTACTATCGCCTACTTTTAGCAATATACTGTTTATTTTAATAGTAACTATTAATATACTTTTTAATATATTTCTTTTTTACTTTTATTATATTCCTTTAATTAATTATATACTCTACAGTTATTTAATACTTATATTAATTATATATTAACTCTTTTAAGCTATAAATAAAAATAATAATTAAGTAAATATATTATTTTTTCTTTATATACTTATAAGCTAATATAATTAAATAGTAACTTAATATAAAAAGGTATTATACTTTTAATTTAATTTATTAAAAGAAGAGGATTTAGTTTATATCAAAAAGGCAGCTACTTTAAGTAACTGTAATAATAATACTTTTTATATATAAGCGTATAAAAGGTAAAAAGCTTTAAGTAATTAATTATTATAGTAATAAAGTGCGCCTTTTATAGTAAATAGCCTTTAAATTAAAATTAAATAGTTTCCTATACTTTTATATATTCTATTTTAATAACTGTATATTTATTAAATTTAATAATAGTTTAAAATATTTAAAGCGCTATTAAAGAAAGGCTTTAATAAGCCTATTAGTAGGTATAAAGTAAATAAAAAGATAAAAGACTAAAAATAATCCTTTTTAGTATTCCTGTTAAAGCTATATATTTTATACATTAATATAATATAGGCGAGTATTAATTTATATACTCTCTTTACTTATAAAATATATAATTAACTAATTATTACAGTTAATATTTTAATTAATATTAAAGTTAAATTTTATTTTTAAAAAAAAGTAATATAAATTTATTACCTTTTTTTTTATTTAAGTAAAGGCAAGTAACTTTACTTTAATTATAAATATATTAATAATACTTTAATATATAATATTTTATAAAATAAAGCTTAAAAAAAGTATTATAAAATACTTTTAAAATAATCTTTAAATATTTATATTATTAGTAAAAAAGGTATTACTTAAAGCAGTTAAAATTTATATTTCGCTTTACCTTTTATATTAAAAAGCTAAAAAGTATTATATATATAAATAATAAATTAATTAATTAACTGCTTTAAAGTACTTTTTATTAAAGTTAATTAAAAACTGCAATAAAGTTAAAGTATTATATATTATATTTAACTTTATTATAATAACTATATAAAATATAGATTTTACCTTTTTTCAATATATTTTAATAGTTACTTTTATAGTTTATATTATAGCTTTTTTAAACTTTATAATTAATATTAAAACTATAAAAAGCTATATTTTATTATTAAACTTAAATTATTTTATAACTCTTTTAAAATAGGTTTTATAAAAAAGGTATATCCTATACTCTTTATAGTTTTAAATCATTTTAATACCTAAAAACTATTATATATCCCCTTTACTATAAAGTTTATACTTTACTTTAAAAGTATTTAATAGTTTAATATAAAGAGTCTTATTATTATAATAATATATAATTAAAATATTATTTATATAAAATATAATAAAAATTCTTTAAATTTAATTATAAAAAAGGCAAAGCTTTTTAAAGCTTAAAATTAACCTTTATTTCTTTAAAGTTAAAGATAATTTATTAAATTATAGTTTTAGCGAGTCTTTTAGTTTATATAAGGCTTTAGCGAGCTTTAAATAAATATTTAATAGCTTAAAACTTTTAAAAAGCTTATATATAACTAGTTTTAAATTTCTGTCTTTTAAAGTATTAAAAAAAGTATTTTTAATATTATACTGCTTTAACTTAAAGTTAAATTTTACTGCTAAAGCAATAAATATATAAAAAAAACGCGCTATTAATATACCTATATATATACTCTTTATTATAGAGTATTTTTATAAATCCTTTTAGACTATAAGTTAAGCTTTATAGTATTTTAGATTTTTATTTTAATTAAACTTATATATAAAAACCTAATATATAGGTAATAGCTTTATCTTTACCTTTAAGTATAATATCTTTTATTAAGTTCCTTTTATACGCAGAGAGTTAATTTTATTATATATAGCTTATTTAAACCTAGCTTTAAATAGGTATTTTATAAACTCCTTTTAATCTTTTAGTAGTTTTGTTAAATCCTTTTAGTAAACAGTTTATTTATTAAAAGTAATACTTTTTTAAAGGGAGGCTTTTTAATTTATTACTATATTAAAAACAGTAAATACTATTATTATACTTTTTAATTTACTATTTATTAGCTTTTATTAATTAAAAACAGTAAATAATATTATTATACTTTTTAATTTACTATTTATTAGCTTTTATTAATTAAATAATAGTTAATATAATATTAAATTAAAATTTTTTATAATTATTAAATATATATTAAACTAATTATTTTTTAAAGTAATATTTAAAGTATATATTTTAGTTTTATATATTAGGAAATATTTATTAACCTTTATTGCAGGTTATTTCTTTTAAAGTTTTATACTTTTATAAATATTAGCTACTGCTTTGCTATTTAAAGAATTATTAACTAGCTTTTCCTTTAAGATTTACTCTTTTAATATAAAAGTAAATAAGTCTTTTATATACTAATCTGCCTTTAGCTATAGCAGTTTATTCTCTTTTATTAGGTAGTATACCTTTAATATATAAAGCTATTTTTCTACTAGCCTTTTTTCTTTAAAGAGGAGTAATTTACTTTTAAAAGTATTACTTAAAGTTCCTATTAATATACTAGTTTTATTTATAAAGATTAACTATTCTAAAGTAGCCTTTAATATTTAAAGATTAAAAAGTCCTTTTAAATACACTAATAGTTTACTTAAAGTATTTATTAAATTAATTTTAATACTTTATATAATTTTTACCTTTAAAAGTATACTTTTCTTTTCTATATTACCTATAAACGTATTCTTTACTATAAAAATATATATTAAAAAGAGTTTAAATTCTAGCTTATTTTTTTTAACTTTATTAAATAGTTTATTTAACTTAACTATAAATAGCTTATCTGCACTTTTTTCTTTACTATTAAAAACGCTAGTTTTATTAAATTATATATTCTTTATAATAATTACCTTTATTGAGTAAAGTAATTAAATATAATATATATTATTTATAGTATATTTAATAAAATATTTAATTAAGCCTTTAGGCTTTATTTTAAATTCTCTTTTATTTTAGCTAGCTTTATAGTCTTTATTAACTATATAGGCGCAGCAGCTATATATATAAAGTCTGCTTTAATCTAGCTATAAATCTATAAACAGCTCTTTTATCAAAAGGGGCGCAAAATCGCGGAACTATTACTTTAAGTTTTTAATAAGTAATATTATATTAAGGCTATATGTAAGACTTATATTAATAATATATACTGCAGCTTTTACGCTTTTAAGCTATAGATTAATTAAAAGGCTTATAGCTTTAAGTATCTTTATTGATTTATTTATAACTTTTTAACCCGCGCGCTTTAAGGCGCTATTTAGCTTATATATATAGGAAAGGGCAAGCTTTAAAATAATTCCTTTTATATTTGCCTAGATTCAAAAGTATATTAAGCCTTTAACTGCAATTACAGCTTTTTTATTATCCTGCTTAAAAAAATACACTAAAATATTATATTGCGTTTTTACTATATTTATAAACTTAAAAAGAGTATTAAAGACAGTATCCTATTCTTTATTTAATAAAGGGTATATATATAACTATAAAGTGTATTTTTTTTTAAGTATTAAAAGCTAGTTATATTTATTATACCTATAAAGATAGTCTTAAAGATCCTAATATATTTTAAAAATTAGTTTTAGTGCTTATGTCTTAAATATTCTATAAAAGATGACCTATTTCGCATATATAAAAGTATAGGCTTTATACTCTATTTGTATAATTCCTTTAATATATATATTCTTTACATTTTTTACTAGTACTTTAAGCGCTTTTAGGCCTAAATATCCTAATTATAAATACTAAAGCTTCTTTAAGTTATTATATAGTATTAATAGGTTATATATTAGTTTTCTTTTTCTTTTTAATATTATATAAATATAGTAATTTACGCTAAAAAAAAGGAATAAAGCAGTTATACTGCTTGGGATAGTATATTTAAAGATAAAGGCAATATAGAGTAATAAAGGTTTATATTAAAGAAATAAAAGAGTATACTTATACTTTACCTTCCCTATAACTATATTGAAAGTTAATATACTAGTATAAAGTATATTATTATACCTTATAAGCTATATTCCTGCTTTTTAAAGCTTTAATAAAAATATAATATTAATATAAAATCCTTTAACTATAGCTATATCTATAAGCTTTATTAAGCGCGCTGCCTTTTAATATAAATTGTAAAGAGTATCTTTTAATAGGCAGTGTCCTTTTCCAGCTATAAAATATATAACTCCTCCTGCTTTAATATAGTTATTTTCTATACTTAAAATAAAAGAGCCAGGAATAAAGTAATTCCTGCTATTTACTAAATAAATAGCACTATAAGTAATAAAGAGAGTGCTTTAAAAGAGGCAGTAAAGTATATCTTATATATTAATATATATTAATACATTTATTATATATACTATAAAGCTTATATCTTCTTTATTAATTAGGTCTAGGAAGATTAAGGTAACTATAATAGTTAAAGCTATACCTCTTTAAACTAGGGCTATAAATTTAATACCCTTTTTACTAAACTTATTGCAGAGTATATACTATTTATTTTCTTAAACGCAAATATAAGTTTCTGCAGTTTATTATAGGTTAAAGATATATTTCCCTTTCTTATTAGGTTTTCCTTTAAATATAGCAAGTAATATATTATAGTCCTTTAAAGGCTAATTATACCTTTCCTATCTATATAGGCATTCCTTTTTAATAGGAGCTTTTAAATATATACTATTATTTACTATAGCTTTATTTAAGCAGTTATTAAATATTATATAAAGTTTATAAATATAATTTTCTGTATTTTATATACTATTTAAGAAAGGTTAATTAAACTAATTAAAAGAGAAAATTTTAATAGTTTTACTACTTTTAATTTAACTGTTTATATAGTATAAATAGTATAAAGTAAAGTTTAAAGTATAGTGTATTTTAATAGCTTTTAGGAAAGCCTTTTAGGCAGCTATTCCTATAACTTTAAAGAGCTTATACTTTACTGCATTTATATAAATACGCGACTAGTTTATATACTATACTTTTAGCTTAAAGTTCCTATACTTTATATTATATAGGATGCATTTATATAAAATCTATACTTTTTCGCGTATTATATCTTTATAAAAAGCTAATTATTTTTTAAGTTTTTATTATTTTTATTAGCTATTTTAATAGCAGTAAAAGGTAAAACTATAGCTTAAGTTGCAGCTTTAAAGTCTATAAAGATTAAAGTATAGATACTAGTATTAACTGTTTTTTATATCTACTTAAAAATTACTGCTTTAGCCTTCCTTTTTTTAATATATAAAGTAATAGTATACTAGTATTTATAAAGTAGACTATTATAATAAATAAAGATATTTATTAAAATAGCTTTTTTTTTAAATACTTTTAAGGTAGTTTCCTTTACTTTAACTAAAGTAAATAGCTTTAAAGCAGGGAAATAGTTATTATCTTAATTAAGGAAATTAAAATTAACTTTATTCTAAATCCTTACAGTAGTTATATAGTTATTTAAAACAGTAATCTATTTAATCCACTAAACTATTAAATTTAGCTTTATAAAGGTAATATCTCTTATATTATTTATTATAAAAAGTAGCTTTAAAAGCTTAAAAGTGAAGGGAAAAAGTAAAAGTAAAGATATGATATTAAGGGAAGTTTCTAGTAACTTTAATAGTTACTATTTAGGCTTATAACTGTTATAAAGCGCGGTATAGCTATATAAAGTATAAAGAGAAATAGAAATAAAGCTTGATTCTAGTAATAAATATACTGTAATAGCCTCGCTATATATATATATAGCTAATATAAAGGAAAATATAGAATATATATATTATAAGCGCCTATATAGTCTAATATATCGCTTACGCGATATATATATTAGCTAGTATCTGCTATATAAGCAGATAAAAGCTCCTTAGCGCTAATAAGCGCTAATAAGTGGTAGGTCCTTAGCCTACCTAACTTAACAGTTTATATTTTAAGGTTTTAACTATTTTATAAGTTATATAGCGAGAAATAATATCTTGCATTATTTTCTTAAATCCTTAAAACTCGAAATACCTTTAAACCTATTTACAGGTCTTGCAAATACCCTTATATCTATATATTAGGTATTAATAAACTTCTATAACTATATTTTTCTAAAGTTTATTTAAAATCCAAATCTTTCGATTTTATTAACACATTCCTTTATTATTAAACTCTATATCTTCTAGGAATCTATTGCTATCCCAGGTAGTATAATACTCTTTGATATATTAAAGTATAGCATTATTATTAAATACTTTATATATAGCTTAAAGTGCTATTTATTAATAGTATTTTTTAAAGGTTTATTTTAAAATCTGCCTAGTATACTTAATCTTTCTTTAATTATAGTCAGCTTATCTATTAAATGCGTTTACTTATCTATTCTTAAATCTTTTCTAGTAGATTAAAATATAGTTAAATTCTAAAAGGTATTCTATATAGTAGATCTGCCTTTGAAAGAGTTATTAAACTATCGCGAAGTATATAATATTCTTATAATTAATATATACCTTAACCTTATATATTCCTTTTAATAGGTAATATTGCTATTTTTTAAATATAAAAATAATAGCGAGGAATCTTTTATTATATATTAAATAGTTTAATTCTGCGCTAGATAATACTTAAAAATAAAAGGCAATAAAGTATAGCTTACTATTTTTATCCTTTTAACTAAGCTAAACTTTTATAGTAAAGTTAAAAATATCTATTTTAACTTTTATTTCTTTAAATAAGTTAAATATAATAAATATAGGTTTTTCTAAGATAAACTGCTTAAGTTTATTAAAGGTATCCTAGATATTTAATGCCTATAGAAACTTTTAATCTTTTTTAATAAATTTATAAAAAGTTTATATAATACTTTTATAATTTTTAATAAATTATTAATAATAGTTAATAAATTTTCAAAAGCTTTAAACTTCTTTAATTATTATAGGTATAGGCTAGTCTTTTACTGTTTATACTTTTAATAAATCTATATAGATTTCTTTAAAGGTAATAATATACTTTAAAAAAATAACTTTCTATATATAGAATTTATATTTCTCTAATTCTATAAATAATTTTGTATTTTATAGTATTTATAATACTTTATAGATATATACTTTATATTCTTTAAAGGTATCTAAAAAGATTAAGATATTATTTAAGTAAATAACTATAAAGATATTAAAGTACTCTTTTAATATATTATTAATTATTTTTTAGAATATTACAGGGGTATTAATAAGAATGAAAAGTATAATAAAGTATTTAAATAAGCTATACTTAATTTAAAATGCGGTTATTTATTTATATCCTTTTTTAATTTAAATAAAGTTATAAGCGCCTTTAACATCCAGTACTGTAAACTATTTCTTCCTATATAATTTATCCTGTAATTCTATAATTAATAGTAATAGAGTTTTATCTTTAATAGTAGCTTTATTACATAATTAGTAATTTATAATTAACTATAGTTTACTTTTTTTCTTTCATATAAATATAATAAAATAGCCTGCTTTTAATAAAAAGGGTTAAATATATCCTTTAGCTAATATATTATTTAAATAATTATATAGGCTTTTAAGCTTTTTTGTTATTTAAATTATAAATCTTATAAAAGGTAATACTAGCCTTATTTTTAAATTTAATTATATAGTTTTATTAACTATATTCTAATAGCTTTATATTAAGTGTTTCTTTAAATAGTTTATTATACTTCTAGTATTCTTTAAGGATATTCTATAGCTGTTTTAATAATATTATTATTTTAAAGCTTTTTATTTTAAATATTTTATTAATATTATTAAATGCTTTCTATAAAAAAGCAATTATTTTTTAAATTCATTTATCCTTTTATTTACTTTACTTAAATTTTACTTTTAGGTAGATTATTTCTGTAATTAAATTAAAAGTAACTTCCTTAATTCCTTTCTTTAATATACTTAAAGGTTTTATATAGGATTTCTGCCCTATAGCTAAAGCCTTTCTAATAGTTCTAATTGTTAAGGAAGCTTTATTATTGCGCTAATAAAGCTAGCTGTTTTCTTAATTAATATTAAAGTTATTGCATTTTAACTAAAAATAACTAAAAATAATATTATACTTATCGATATTTACTATATTACAGGGAACTACTCTTTTACATTTAGCGATTTTAAATTTAAGATAATGAATCTTTTACGTAACCTATCTATTATTATATATAAAAGCTCCTTTTGCTATTTAATAAAGTTAATATAATTTAGTTTTTTTTTTAAAGTAACTATAAGCGATTTACAGTTATAAGTGCAATAAAATTACTTATTGCTCTGCTATTTACTAATATATATAATTAATATCCTTAAACTATTATCTTTAATTTAAAATATAATAAATCTTTATTATTACTTTTATTATTTAATATTTTAAAAGATATAATTTCTTAATTATTACTTTATAGCCCTTTTATAGGTAATATTAATTATTTTTTAATTCTTTTCTTTTTATATAGATTTCGCAATTAATTAAGGTTCTTTAAAGTAAATGCCACCTTCTTTTATTATAAGCAGTTCTTTTCTAAATAATAAAGTTAAACTAGTTTCAATATAGCTCCTTTATAATTTAATTAATCTCTT
>JAOALB010000239.1:0-54672 GCA_025331125.1 Mycogone perniciosa
ATCCCTGACCTCTCTGTCAACATAAACCCACGAACCTCGGTTTATCCCTTGAGAATCAACCCGGATCGTCACACTAGGGAGTAAAGGTTTCCTACTACTAGATTATGCCTTATCTAATAAGCTTGACTAGCTTTATAAGGAAATTGGGAATACGGCTACTAGCGGTAGGCTAGTTGTTCGTGACACTAAGTTCGAATTCAAGGTAGACTTGCTTATAACGCTTACACCAATAACATAGCTAAATACCGATATTATAATTGCGAGCTTACACTTATCTGACAAATTACCATTTATATAGGTCGGGTAGTCGGTCTTTATTTATTGAGAGTCCTAAGCCAATATTCCAGTTTAACGTCCGTTCCAGAGAACTGCGAATTAGGTGATGGTATGGTGTTAGGATAGAGGAACAAAACCAGTATACTTCTTCCCGTTATTTTAGCGAAATAACCACTTTAGCCTTCTCGAGATTAATATAAGGGAAGGCTGCATCTATTATTATAATTCTATAGTTCTCAGAAAAAGCAATATTATAGTAGAAGAAAATGTTGACGTTAAGGTTTGTTTTGAGAATACTCTTTTATATTCAGGGGCTAACCTATCGGCAAAGAGCCTGTAAAGAGGAGTTCCCCGATTTAAAATACATTGAGAAAGTAGGTCCTTCGCGGCATTGAGGTCGGCCTTAACTAATCGTAATCACCAGGAAGGGATACAGCAGAATAATAACCACAGTTGTGGCCCGATTATGATCAAGCATGCTCGCATTCGCATGCTCAGCCGGCCTATCAATTCCGGAGACGGGGCACGTTGCAATTCGGAAGCATTGCGATCCGAAGCTATCAGTCTTTTAAGCGGGGCGTAGGCGAGTGGTGCCCTAATCATAGCGCTAATTCCACCTTAGAGGAAACAAAACATAAGGCAACCCATTAAAGAAAGGAGAGGTAAACGGCGAAGAATTTAATGGCTAGATTTGTATTTGCTAGTTGATAGGGCAGTTTTATTACATAGCTGCTTAGCTTATCCAGACCCCCTACCACTCTACCCATTCCGTCCAAATACTCCTTAATTGCTATTATATATAAATTGCCCTAACTCGTTATCTTATCGCATATACAACCTGATTCCTGATATTATAGAAGATCTATTTACCGATAGTAATAGTGGTGGTTAGGGTTTTGTTTATGCTGTTGTATAATGGCTTTGAGAATGGTGATGCTTAGCGCTCGCAGTAGCAGTGGTCTGCACCTTGAGCTCGTTGCTGTCCACCTTATTGGTGATTGATTAGGTGAACTCCTCTAGATGCCACACGTACTTCCTAGAGGGTGAGCTCAACGCGATGATATCGCTGCACCTTAATAAGGCGATAATATACTGCGTTATATCGCCCTTAACCATCTCAATATACTCATCGAACGTCCTGCCGGACTTAGTTATAGTCTCTACACACTCGCTATAGTATATATATATGAAGATTTGCTTATCAATACAGAGGGTTAGCCGAAAGATGGTCGTAACGCCTAAGTTCTTGACCCTATCCTTGCAAGGGTAGGTACGGTCGATACACTTATCGCATACAATGCAGATGTTAATCCTGTTAATGCATATAATGGTGTCGATATTGCTATATAAGCTGGTTTTAGCAGATTTAGTAATAACTGTAGAGGGTAGTGGTAAAGTATATAATAGAGAAGCTTAATATTTATATTTTTATAGATAAGCAAGCTTTTTTTCTCTTTCTTAGCTACCAGTAACTAAATAATACAAGTATTTCAAGTGTTCTCTCTCTAGTAGGTCGCCTCTTATTTTAACACAGCAAGTTCTATAAGTTATATTACTAGTAACTTATACAGGTGCACGACTAATTACCATTACGACCCTTAAGAGATATACATTACTACCAGTAATTCTATAGAGCAATGTCAGCAATGCTAGTAACTAGAGGTGATTTATTACCGGTAAATTCATTAGCTGCCTAATAGTTCCCAGTAACATAAAAATTAAAATTAACAGTACCCCTAGATTACTAGTAGAAAGGTTAGCCTTTTCAGAAGCGGTTACCAGGATACCAGAGCTACCGGTTACCTCCTAGGGTATATAACTGGTAATTAATCTAAGCAGGGCAATATACTACCAGTAATATCTTGATATTATTACCAGGAATAATACTAAATTTAAAAGGAATTACCAGTATTTAATATAAGCAAGGTAATATATTACCGGCAATATTTTAATTTTACATTAAGGTTACTAGGAACCATTTTAAATTATAAAGATATTACTACTATTTTATTTTCACCTTCGCATCCAGCTTATTCCTTTCTATTACTAATAATAGCATCATGCCCTTAATAGCTAAGCAGGCGGAAAGCCGCTACATTGCCAGTAACCTCTCTACTCTACAGCTATCACATAACTTATTTTCCTCTTCCTTATACCTTAGTTGGATCTAGTTAGATATAGCCTTAGCAGCAGTAATATTAGGCAAAGCATTGCTGCCTTATCTACTCCGTATACATTGCTTTCGGTATTTGCCTGCCCCGCCCTGCTATCTTTGGCTTCCCATTCATTAAATAACTGGCGACGCAAAACTACGAGGCTGCGCACTCTTAAGGCAAATGAGCTGGGAACTTGTTCTTGTTATAGTTCGCAAACACACACCACTTTCAGGCTCCTCCTATATTGGGCGTCACCAAAAATACCCGACCAATCGCGTTGGCGCCACAACCTAGAATAAAATACGGAAACCGAGGGGTGAGATTCGGCCGTTAATTAGTCCACGTCGTCGAAGCCTCGGCGGCTGTATCAATAAATATACATAATGCTTATGATAGAACGTTGCAGGTCAATACTCATATAAGTGTAGCCCGCGCCGCAGTTTGTTGCCCAATTTTCTATATGCTGCCAGAATATTTAATAGTCTTTTAGCTGCTCCAGACTCAAGCTATATTGGCAGCCAGAACTCAACCTTCTTAAATCCTGCCTTCTATAATATATATTCCTTAGTCAATACTTGGATATTAACTACTATGGATGTTACGGAGCTGGTTTTAGAGAGACTCAGAGACGATATATCGCAGTATAACAAGTAGGCCACAACTAGATTCTAAAAATATATCCTGGGGAAATTTTACTTTAAGGACCCTATATGGCTTATATCGTCCCAGCAACCGCCAAGTAAAGATACATTACGCCGCATCGATATCATTATCGAAGGATACAGCATTATCACCTAAAGTGCCATCTCCGCTTTAATAGTCAAGGAAGCGAAGAAAGGAAAAGCCTCGCCAAGTAAACTATAGGTCGTAGAGCATCAGGCCCTAACCGCCTACTATAAATATCTTATTGCCAACGAAAGGGAAACCATTTAGGCTATAACGTGTTTCGGCACCCGTACTCGTCTTTAGGCGGCCTATCGCGAAGATAACTATCTTAGACTATTCTTTCCTACGTCAGATAGCCTCTCCGCTAAGGAGGAATATGTGGACTTCTTTAATAACAGAGATAGCTTTCGCGACGCTTTCAAGTATATTAAGAAAAACCCTAAACCCCAGCTTTAACAGGGTACTTCCGACGCACCGTCTCTTTATCGTACACACGGCCAATAATCAACCCCAGGGATAATACTTTAGGGAGAGAAGCGATTCCGATATAAGGACGTTTATTAGAGGTTGGAATACAACGCAAACGGATTTCAAGTAGGTTAATATACAAAGATCCATCATATATATCTAAGGGAAGAATTAAAAAAGGAGGAGGGGGGCAGAGATATCTGCAGGAATATATCTGTTTTATTAATCATCCACTATCACCTCTAGCCTAAATTGCTCATTTGTAAACCAGAATTGCAAGGTTCCATGTATCGTAAAACATAACTATTCCCCCTTTTCATATTTATGTTCAGGTTAGCAACTGCTGCTGATTTTTATTCCTTGCAACTCAATAAACGTTTTTGGACGATTGTACGTAACCCGAGCAATGCATACGTATACAGGACTCTTATAAGTGCGCACCGGGTCTAGCCTAACTCGATACATACCAAGGGATTGCTGGGAACCATTATTGTATTCTGCGAGGAGACCCCAATAAAGACCAGTCTCTGCATCCGAATAAATATATAGAAGTGCTAAATGCTCCAGGGGGGCAGACGAGAAATATATATATCGGAAAAGAGGCTGGGTAAGCTAGGCGAAGGGCGATATTTTACCTCTTCGCTTAGGATAAGCACTTATAGCTGAAATGCTCCCTAGTTTAGCTATACGGAAAATAAGCGACAATTACTCCTTTATAGGCTATACGAAATCTTGCGTTGGTCTTTAATAATAAGGCCCGATAATAAAATTACCGGCTAATTCAAAACGGAACTAAACAAGTTAATAAGGGGTTAACTTAAAGGGAGGGGATATTATACCAGGTAAGAAAAGTCGGTTAAGTCCGATAAAGACATGCTATTATGCAGGACTCGGATTCTAAAATAGGAAATCCGGTCTTTTAGAGGGAAAGGAACATAGATCCAAGCAGCGTTACATTGACGTTAGCGTAAAAGTCAATCAAACGTCATTTAAGGGTAAAGCATTCTACTTGTATGGCCGTATATAGCGAGTGTAGATCTGGCTGAGATAAAAAAGGTAATGGCATTAACTTTTATTACATTAATTATCGCGAACTGAACGGAGCCGGTAATCGCTAGTATATTTAGGGGATTTTCTAGGGATGGCGGCATAGGCGTATCCCAGAGCTAAAGGCCGGCCGACCCTTTTGGCACATCCAGACGGGCTAGACCTGACTGTTGCGTTTAGTTAATAAAGGCTGTAGATAATAGGGAGGTGGAAGGCGAGTATTATATACCTAAAATTATACCCTAATATCTCGTAGGCGCTCTTGCGTCTCTGTAATATATATCTCCATATCCGATTGTTTACAGGGGAATTTAAGAATGCCTGTCAGCCTTTTAATGCGTTTTAATCCCCAATAATCAACTGTAATCCTAACGACAGGGGCCAGATTCTCCTTAACCACAATACATCCGCCTCACTCCCACAAGGCAAGCTTAGAGAGGGGACATAAAGGCTGCCAGTCGAGGTCCTTGCAGTCCAAATCAGCTGCCAGGTCAATAACAGCACAGTAGCGACTAATAAAACTCGGCTAAATATACTCCCATATTATATATAATATTTCAGTCGGAATTAACATTAGCCTAAGTAAAGAACACACTGTTGCCGCCAGTTGCATCGTTTTGTTTATATTTATTTCAGGGGGTAATCGAAGAGATAGCGCACCGCGCTAGGGACTCCTCTAGACTGCTGCCAACTATAGTCGGTATAATGTATTATTAACCTTATAGTGTCGCCGAAACAGATTAAAACAATCAATATATATCGTTGCGCCTTTAATAGCTGTAGAACTACACTAAAAGCAGGAAAGCCTACGATAGAAGAACCAGTCGATATATAGTAGAGCATTAATACTAATACTATAATCGGGGAAAGTATACGCATTAGTAACTTAGATAAAGCCGCTTTTGCGAAGGACTGCTTAGATTATTAGCAACTATATATAGTAGTACCAGATTAAAGAGAGCATATCAGTACCCGCAATAATTCTCTCCCCTAAGCTAAAGGTGTCGCTACAAGCTCCGCATTAGGGATATAAATAGATATACATCCGACTCGTTATAATGCTGGCAGGCCAATGCGCGTGCGTCTATATTGTTACAGATAAATCCACGTTAGCGAGTTTAGCGTTATCGAAAGCTAGCGTTCTTGTGATTCTAGGATATAGAGGTAAGGAAAACAGTTTAAGGAGTATATAGAGCACCCTGTACTTAAATCTAATTCGGATATAGCGCCGCGCTAAAAATGCCTTAGCTATAAGAAAAGAAAAGCCTAGGTATATCTGTAAAAAGTCGAATTATTATTGTTAAAGACTGCGGAATATCGATAAAGGAGGTAAAGAATAATATAATATATAACAAACTCGTTTTAGCAGTATCTCAAAAACAACCACCCCCGCCCTAGTCAATTAGGGAGCGTCTTTAAGTTTATCTATATAAATCGACCGTCTAGCGAGAATGCAATAGCATTAACCTTATCGCTATAAATTCCTCCTGCAAGGGAATATATAAATTCCGGGCATAAAACACCTTAAAATATACACTTTATTTATATTAGGTTTTCAGCAGGGCATTTACTCTAATAATCGCTCAGATATAGGTGGCCATAAAGTGTTACGTGATATACTCGCGTTTCCTGACTAAACTTAAGGCTTTATATACTGCGCCTTTCAAGCGTGATCTTATCCTTATTCACGACTATTAAAAGCATAAATATAATAAATTAAAGCTATAATCCTTTATAGACTCTTTACTTAATTCCTTCAAGCTCGCCTAGTTCTGCGGCGGCTTATAGCGCAGCGAAATATACTTTTAAAGCGTATAGGACCCTCTCACCGCGTTGAAACAATTTAACAAAATCGTCCTAATTAACAGAAAAGGTCTAAATACTAAGGCATAGAAAGTAAGCAATGCCCCGAATAGGTAACTGTCGGTTTAGGCTCTTGGTTTAACTGCTCAAATCTAAAGTTTATATAGACAAGTCCGGCTATTAAGGTTAGTGCTCTAGCCTTGCACCTATTAAGCCTAACAAACAGCTATAATAGACCAGCCCTTCCGACTGCCTTAAATTATATGGAACCCACCCTGCTCTATAGGAAGGAAGTATGTTTCCAGGCCATCCAGTTCCATTAATAAAGAGGGCTGGCAAAATTATGCGAACCGGGATCCACCTTATCCTTTACCCGCAGCAGCAGTCGCTCTTACAAGCTATCTAGGCCATCTTGCTAACTTCGCGAACGACGCTACAGAATGCCCTCTACCGCGAAAGGGGTATACCGCCCATCGAACTCAAGACATAGCAACTACGCTTCTCGGCCCGGCTCCAAGGCTCAAAGGAAAAATACCTACAAGCATTAAGGAAAGCAAGGTATAAAAGCGACCCTGACACCTAATAGCCCACTATATCGTGCTCGCCCGCCACTATAAAAGCATTATAGATTCTTGAGCGTGGAGGCAAACCTAGGCGGGAGCAGGCCTAATTAACGTGCCGGTCCTGCCTTCAGCGGACCGCAAGCATCTGCCGAACACACTACGCTAAACCCAACCTTCTAATCCGGAATATATCCAACAGCTCAAAGCAGCCACCTAATAAACAAAAGGCAGCGAAAGAATTCCTCAGCTAAGTAAACGCCGCAGACTACCAGACTATAGTCTACTCTGACAGCTCACAGCTCTCTAATAGCGCTGTAGGGTAGGGACATATTATATACTACAGTCGTAAACTAAAAATTACTAGGCACGGCCGACTAGGGCCAGCAAAGATATACGACGGTAAGCTGCACGGCGCTCTAAAAGGCCTCCGCGCAGCTATTCGTCTTAGGCTATCAACCAAGATCACGGTCTGTATTGACAGCACCTCTACTCTATCTAGCCTGCAAGGAGTTTCCTTAGAGTCCTCCCATACCGTTACACTAGCCTTCCAAAAACTAGCTCAACCACGAAAAGTACAGCTCCGCTGGTGCCCTAGCCACTCAGGCATCCCAGGGAATAAAGCAGCTGACAAACAAGCCAAGCTTAAAGCAGCCCTTCCAGAACCGAAAAACTAAACTCCCGCACTTGCAGCTATTAAGTGCCATGCCCGCAACCAACAAGCAGTTAAATAAACCAGGGAGGGCAGACTCGCAACAATAGCGATATAGATAAAGTGGGGGTATAAAGTTATTAAATAAGTCTAGCGAAGAGATTAGAAAACCGAAAGAAAAGGTCATTAAGCAAAGCAGCAGTACAATTAGCAAACAGGAAGATCCGGGAACTATATATACAAATAGGAGAGACATAACGAGAGCTCCAAGGCACCAAGGAGGAGCTTTGTCAGGTTCGGGAACAACTAGAAACTATCGCCCACCCAAGGACTAGGCCCCTACCCTAAAGCAGCTTAGACTTCATGCGCTAATAATATACAGATTTCGGCTAGCAGTCAGCTAAGCAATATAAAAACACTTCCATTTCTTAACTACAACGCCGTCAAACCCTAGGTGACATGCTCTATTGCAATATCGGCGCGCCGATAGCGGAAGATATAGAGAGTGGATAGGTCGCCGCAATCTGAGGCATAATTTAGCTGTCTTCCATACGGCCCGCAATACCTGCTTTCTTTTAAACTATAGTTTAAGGCGATATTGAGTCCGGATTTTCCATTAAGCTTAAGGAATAAAACTCCTATATATAACAATCCGGGCTGATTCTTAACTACTAAACTAAAGCTGGCAGAGTTTATATTAGCAGGGAGCTTAAGGATAGATACTGAGCGGGGTAATATCATTACTATTTAGTAGAACTAGTAGTCCTAATGAATGGTATATTGGTGTTAATAACTATCTAGGTAACTATATTAAATGATCGTAGCTTATTTAGTCTTGTATACAAAGGGATATATAAGTGATTACTGGTTTTCCTTATAAGCGTTTATGGTAATAACAATATTAATGTAGTAATCACTTCTTCTATAGCGATCGCTTTCCTCTAATTAGTTATCGTGCCCGATATTTTCCCGCGTTCCTGTAACCGGGTCCTTAGTCGGGCTGTGACACCATACCCTTTTCCTATAATTACTGTCTGACAATTGCAAGTGTCCTAGAGCAAAACAAGCTGTAGGAAGTATAGATATTAAGAATTGACTTTTCGTTAAACACTATAATATTGCATATCTTATATTAAAGGTCCAGTTATTCTTTAATAACCCCTAAGCGCTTACTAAACTTCTCCTTTAGAAATGCAATGACCTATTTATTCCCTCGAAATTAACCTAGCCGAGCTAGACTACCCTTAACTCTTAAGCCCTCCAGCGACCTTACTCGCGATAAAGCCACATAAACTTAACCATTTTCGAATACATATATTAAATTAACAACCACTCTGTCTAATATTATTCCCTGGGATTTATAAACACTAAATGCCTAACCTGGTATAAGTAGAACCTAAATTCGAGCTATTACTGAGTATAGCCTTTTATCCCTAAATAGTAGTATATAATAATCTAGGTAGATTATATACTTAATACCATTATAGAATTATATAATAAGCCAGCTATATTTTTTTATATATGTTTCGGCGTATTCTTTAATTTATGCTTCTTTAAGCGATTTAAATAGGCCTTGCCAATAAATTGGCAGATCTTTTAAAGTGAGTTTGCGGGGATGCCCGAAACTATTATATAGTTTAAACCCAGTAATAATGCCCTAGGCACTATTGCATAGGCCTCTGTCCAAGTCAATGTTAGTCAACAACACAATTAATATTCCTTCTTTAAGCTTAAGTCGACGTTTAAAGCTATAATCCTTAAAGGCCTATAGGGATCTGTCTAGATTCTTCTGCCTATAGTGTTCTAGATATAGATAAAGATGCCTGTTCTAAGAAAATAAGTCGAGATACTAGTATTTCTGGGGCAAGGTTTAAAGATACTAAAGCTCTATATCATTAACTTTACGCACCTCCTTATATATATAATAAAGCCTTACCGCGTAATTAATATTTAGCGTTTTATAGTAAGTGAGTAGGTTAATATCGAAACTGCTAAACAGCAAGCCTAGTCGGCACTTCTCTAACAACTTAATAAACTTTAAGTCTTTCTGTCGATAAATAGCTTCAAGTTATATATAATAGAAATCACACTCTTTCTACGCCTTACTATAGAAGGCCCACTTATTAATATCGCGATATAAAGCATAATAACTTTTATTAAGGCATATATAGGTCTATTCTATTAGATCCGATATAAGATTGCTGCTGCATTTAATGCAGTAGCGAAAAGGTTTAATAGGAGGCAGCTGACAGAAATTGCCTGTTACAATTACCTGGGCCCCACTGAAAGGGAGAGAAGACTCGCGCGCCGCTTTTATAACTTCATTTAACCGCTTAAAATATAGGTTTTTAACTATATTTATCTCATCAATAATAATTGTATTAACTGCTATTAGCTGCTTTAGAATTTTATTTTTTATTTTTTCCTTTAGCTCTAACAATTTCTTCTTATAGGAATTTGGTGTCTACCCTGTAAAAGTCTAGGTTATTATACCATTATTGGCTATAGCGACTCTGCCTGTTAGTGCTATAATATAAACCTGTTTCCCTAAATCTGAAAGACATCTTTTAATGCCACGCAATACAGTAGATTTGCTGCAGCCTGCTAAGCCAGTGTAAAAGATGTTGTGGCCCTTCGCAGCAAGTTCGACCACACGTTCTTGCTCGGCTAAAAGCTTTGGATCCTCGCAGCGACTTTGAGAGGATAGAAAGAATTGCTTAAGAGGAGTGCCTCTCCCCTGGTGAACCTTCTTATTATGTTTCTCAAGCTTTTTCAGGGAGCCGAAATCTGGTCTATAATCACATTGGCCGTATATATTATGCCTCGCAGATTCGTGAATATGCCGCTGAAGAGCTTCATCTGAATTGAAAGATATCTTGCATCGCAAGCAACAGTAGGTATATCGGCTCGAATCTCTAATGTGCTGTTGAAGCGCTTTAGCTGTTGGAAATTCTAGGTCGCACAGTTTATAGCGTTTTGTCTTCAACGCTAGCTCCGGCTGAGAAATCGTAGCTGCGGCGGCCCATGTTACGCGACCACGGATACCGTCAAGAAGATAAATCGAGGACACTCGACTCACTAGGGACTCCAAAAAGCTGTATATACAATAGGCCGCTCGATACGAGTGAGGCAGACCACGAGTGGTGAAGCTTCCCAAGTTAGTTCGACTTACCCACGCTCGAGCCATCAGTTTCCAATCTATAGCCATTCCGTATCAAAGGTTTCAATTAATGAACGTAGCGGAAGCCCGATAATTGCGATGCAGCCGGAACAGGAATTTTGATGGAAAGCAGAGATGGAAATAAGCTGTGATGTGGAAGGGAAGAAGAGGGAATGATCAAAACATACAGAAGAGCAGGCAAGTAACATCATACAGTATATATACAAGGACCAATTTACCTTCGGGCCAATCCACACCACCCACTAATCCTGCTCTGATACCACTTCTGTCTCTAACAGTTGTTGCTATACAAAGTCAAAGCCACCCCCGCAATCGTTACAAACGCTGCATCAGCCCACTATGTTTCGTATCGCATGGACAAGATTTGCTTCGCCTTCGACCATGGGCCCCGTCCTGAGGAATCAACCACATGAGAACCAAGCCGGCTGTCCCCTTACCGTGACTATACGCGTGAGACTGCCCCTCGGATGAAGGGAAGGATGTGTTGGTGCAGAAATCTCCATTCAAGCCCAAAGCTAGGTTTTAAAACGGCCCAGAAGATGGTCCTGTACATGGTTAAGCCTCTTAAACGGTAGATAGGCATAACGCGATACAACAGCTTTATTTGTGGGTATTCCAAACGTTCGTGCGGGCTTGCAGATATGAAGCTAAGAGTTCACCGGCTGCAGTGCAGTTAATGACTCCGTGGAGATGGAGGACAGTGCCCCGTCCGGGTCAACTTTAGCGAGAATGGCGGTTCCGGCAGTATAAAAGAGATCGATAATATCACACCCGGAGCCATCCAATCGCCAGAACCTAGACCGCTTTGTAATGCTTAGGTTAGGCAGATAGATAAATAGTACTATTGGTAGCTCTGTGGTCTTGGGTAGTGCCCAGCGCACGAATAACAGGGCTAGAGAGCTATAGCATTCTTTCCAGGCCGAAAGGAGGCTGACTTCGATTGTCTTCCATAGTTCAACTACTTCGCCTTCAATATCATCGGCAACCTAGCGTTTAGTGCGCCACTTGCCTATCTACGCTCCGGCCATTAAGATTTTGAATCACTATGATAAAGTAAGCGTCACGCTTTGATACTTACCGTCTCTTCGGCAATGGTCTAGCCGCCGTGCAAAACCTAGCAGGCATCACCATCGCCTGCGTAAAGAGTCGCATCAAGAATCCGCACAATAGAAGGTCGCGACGAGGAACCAACGGCCGAGGCACTAACACAGCTAATTGCTGGAAGCGACACAACGTCCAACTCTTCGTGAGCCCTGTTAAACTACTGTCAAATGTAGAGCTCCGGATGTCGTTGCCCAAGCTTCTTTGACAGCCGTTGGCTCATTGGCTGTGTGAAAATGATAGGTCAATTCACTAAGTTTCTTATTGTACCCATCTCTAGCGACTAACTATTAGTTTACTGCCCACAGCCCCCATACGAAACGTCATCACCACCCCCTCCTCTTCTCAGACCCCACGCCACTCAACAAGAGAACTTACAGAACCACTGAGAACATTCCTGTGACGTTCTCAGGGCTTACTAACGGATGAATCAGAAAACGAGTTTTCGACGGATAAACTAGGGCGTTATCCTCAGAAGCCTTAGTGTCACTGATTCATGGAAAGCTGTGGTTCAGGTGAAATGTCAGGGAAGCAAAGGAAGTTGGCGAAGTCTATTATCAACCCCCAACCCCCACATCTGCTCCGTCAACAGCATATTGCCCGTCTCGACAGTATAGCATCTTGCCCAAGTTTCTACCACGCTGTATGTTATGAAAGCTGAATGTTTTTGATCGGTCTAGCTGACCTTTGTAGTAATAGCATCTCGACGTCAAGCAAGATGGAGACTCAAGGGTTCAGAGGTGGGATCAATGTCAGCCTTGCTGTTGCAATGGTTATGGCAGGATTTTTTTCCATGTCCATTTTCAACGTCATCGACATAAACGTGCAAATCTTCCTGACTTTCCGGAGAAAAACTGGCTTATACTTTTGGAGCCTGCTCATCGCATCATGGGGAATTGTCCTCCATTCCGTCGGATTCTTGCTGCAGTACTTCGAGATTTGCAAAATCATCTATCTCGACATCACGATAGTTTCAATTGGGGCTATCTCGATGTATATTGGCCAATCCCTTGTTCTTTATTCTCGGCTTTACTTAGTCGTTGAAGATAGGAGAAAGCTCCGATGGGTCCTGAGGATGATTATCTCGAGCTTCTTTCTCTTTAACTTACCCCTTGACACCCTCAATTACTTCGCCAACTCTTCTAATCCACAGCCATTCCTCAAACCATTTCAAATTTACGAGAAAATCAGTCTCTTTGGCTTCGCAATGCAAGAATGCATCATCTCGGGTCTCTACTTATGGGAAACCCGGAAGATGTTACGGCTCCTGACGCTACAGGGGAATGAAGTCTCTCGCCGCATAATAAAGCACCTTATCTACGTCAACATCCTAGTAATTCTGATGGATATGACATTAATTGGATGTGAGCTGAGTGGTAATCACAATATACAGACTACCTATAAGCCCCTTGTGTACAGCATCAAACTCAAACTGGAGTTCCCCATTTTAAATCAGCTTCGCAACCTGGTCAAGAGAGGTGGCTGCTCTTGCAGCTGCCCAACGCCTCATATATCATCTACGACAAACGAAGTAAGACCAATCCTAGGGTCCGAGTCGATACAGACAGTTACAAACTCCTCAACCATCACCCCCCTTTCTTCAAGAAAGCAACCGAGCGTTGCTCCAAGCCCCATAGAGGTATAAACGTTTCAATCCATCCTGGGTGATGGAATTGGAACAGTGGTCCGGGACCGGAAGATGGATGTGGAGTAGTAGCTGTGGGACCTTGGCCCCCCGGCATATGGCAAGATTTAGGTCAGGGACAGAGTTTATCGATTATACCCGTTTAACCAGAAGAAACAGACTGGCCCCTTTCCCCGGACCTCATGGCGATCGTGCCCCACCAAGCTACAGATTTAGGTTATAAGTCAAATTGATGCACTCCCCAGCACATACGGCCATATCCATTTTTACATCACGGGATACTCGCAACAGGGGAGGTTCGGCGAGAATGCGAGTGCCTTTGGCGATTTTCGTAGCAGCGATGAGGCCATTACTCTTGCCAGGGATGGGTTGAATGGCGTATAGCGACTCGGCGCCGGCGTTTGTTCCATCACAGAAACGCTTGTAGTTGTTTCTGCAACTGAAAATAGGACAGACGACAAAGCCGGGCCCAAATAAATTGGAAAGCAGCTTTCACGACATCTAGATTCTCTACATCTATGCTCGCCTGTTAGACATGTCAGCCTAAGAAGCAATGCCCGTTCATAAATCGATGACGTAGTTGGCTTCAGGATTGAACAACCTCGGGAGTATTTGCTTCGGTCGGCCACTCTCAAATATACTGATCGCAAGGGACTACTCCGTAGATGGCCTGATTCTGAAGCTGCTTATTGCGCCACCTCTAAGTTCTAGTTCGCCACCGCTATCGCAAAGGTGTATGCCTTCTATGTTGCACAGTGATTTCTTAATCTCAGTTATACATTACGAACAACTTGAGATCCCCAAAGGGTGAGATCATGAATTGAACAACCAGATAAATAACTGGGAGACGTCTAAATCAACATAACGATAATTCGAGGTACTTAATACACAAAACTTGATATAGTCTTCAGCCATCGCGCATATAGAGCTCCCTGAAAATTTCCCAGTCCCTTAATATATGTAAGTGGCTTCAGCTAGAGAATTTAAAGAAAAAAGAGAGAAAAAGAAAAACTGTTTTAGTTTGAACCAATAATCACCCTCCTCCTCTTCTAGTCAATATGCGTTCGTTCGTGATGTATCCCGAACAATACACTTCTTTCATCAGTTCGGTTCAGTACCTCCGTAATCAAACTCCTTCATATCGTTTGTATTCTGATATTATTGATATGGAGATCTAGTTGCTTGATGAAAAGACTGACCTTATGGTGGATGTGTGGCTTGAACTGTCTGGGGGGTTTGGCTGGGGTGCGAGACTAGCTTGCACCAGCGTGTGTGCTTAGCATGGTCACGCGTGTTAAACAGCCCACGGCGGATTGAAACGAAGGCATCATAAAATTCAAGGTGTATTTTTGTGAGTTTTGGAACTATGTGCTACTTTCAAGATACGTCTTTAGGGGAAGGTGTATAATTTCAAGAAGCTATTGCTGTACCTGCGTAAGCGACTTCGCAAAGCACCTCAGTTTCACACTCGGACAACGCTGCACTTATTAACCTTACCGAGTCGCTGTTGTAGCGGAATGTATAGATAGTTTGAAAGCTCAGCTGTTGATTGCCAAAGCAGCCAAAGTGAAAGATCGTGTTCTCGCTTTCGCTTTCATGGGCAGGGAATTTAGTAAGTCGTATCCTGATCATTTATTTGACATTTGGGCATGGGTTACTAGACGGCTCGAATTCGGCCGATGCGACAACATGCTCGGATGGCTGCCGGACTCCGGAGAGATTGCAAGTGCCTTCGCTTCGGGTCTAGAACTGATCCCTTATCACGGACTCGACTATCGTGGGATTAGGTTTCTTTTATTCCAGTCATAACCAGCAGATTATCGCAAGTGGTCTTCTAAACCTCATGTTGTTTGCATTTGCAGCTTTCAGTAAGACGACCATCCCCGGCATTGTACTGTAATTTACCCCAACAATCCAGCATTATTAGCGCATTCCCCTTACTCCAGAGGTTATAAAACTCCAATTAAATTAAGCACGATATTAATAATCAAAGTACGCTTAGTATGACCGAGCAGCCACTTTAATCTAGAAACTTTCATTTTCTACTCGGTTTGTATATAACTCCCTGAACACACTTCATCTACTGCAAAATTTAGCTCGATAATTTTGCCACATTCAATATAGAATCGACCTAAAGCGCCGTACTCTACCCACGTAAAGCTACCATAAGGTATTACAGATATGTCACGACCCGACCATGTGAAGAACCTGGTCACGAGATTACGGTAGAATATCGGATCTCTCAACCAATCACAAGGAAGTGATCACCGCGCTAAGGGTGATCGCTCGAACGCTTACTACGCTAGAGTCGTGATCATTAACTTGATCACTGCGGAGTAGCATTGATCACAGCAACGCTCACTAAGGAGATCAGTGATCACCTAGATATCTCCTTTGTATATAAGACTGGATAAGTCACGATCATTTAGTATAGTTACTTGGAGAGTCGTTAACAACTTGTATTCACCAGAACCCAACAGTTCTACAGATGTCACGTAACGTGTATTATAGTCAGCAGTCAGCTTCACAACAGCCTCGCGCCCGTTCCTGGCAGTCTGTTAGAAATCCGTGATTAGGCATCAACCATCCCCTGTAAAAATTCTCTCGCGCTAGCAGCTGTTATGATTTGTTAGCGGAGCGGGGTATTTTGCAGGACCTACTGGCCTATCTCTCCGCTAGGCTTATCGGATACTAACAGCGAACAAAGAGGAAGGAATTCGGAACCACCAACACTCTGCCTTGCAAGAGGCATAGCTGACACATCGTCTCGCAAGCCTCGGCCCGTCCTGAACCATTTCCTAGACCTCATGGTGAGCTTACAGCGTAGACTCTGGCCACTTATGTGGCACTATTTTATTGGTTGGGATACACCCTGGCCCTTGTACTGGAGGGGGTGTGAGCCTAATAGCTGGCCATGCCTGTAAATTTTGGGTTGCAAGTACACCACCGACGTCGGAGCTGCTGCCGTGTATAAAACGGTGGCAGTGTGAGCTCCGGTTTTTTTTGGCTGGGTCAGGTGACTTAATGCTTAGCGCGGGGTTCATTGTCCACCAAAAACGGAATCATGTGACTCCAAATTTGGAGTCTTGGGATGCCAAAAATGGAAGACATCAAACTCAAGAAAAGAGCTTGACGGGATCCCGTATATTCCAATGGATGTGGTCGTATGTGTCGGTTGGCCTCCCAACTCACATTATATCCGCGGACCTATGCATATCAGGTGTTCGCCGGTGGCTATCTGGCACTGTAAATCGGCTGAGGGAAACTATCAGTATTGGAGGGCATAGTTCGTCAGACATCAGCAAGAGATATGAATAGAGATGGAATTCAGACACCCTTTAACCCTTATAGTGTAAGATAACTACTGACTACACTATCCACAATACGCAACACCTCCCACACAACTATTAGAGACCCTTTTCGCGTAGCTAATTAGCTCTATAAACCTTAGAGTTACAGTATAGCCTATATACTTAAAATTAAGTTCAGGGGGGTTTCAAAGTCTTGACATTTCAAAGGCCGTCTTTGTGAAAGAAGATGTTGTTGATGTTGAAGATATTTGTTGCGTTTCACCTCATTAAGGTTTGTATCAACAATGAAAGTTAAACTGATTATCGCAATAGATTGTTTGTGATCTAGTGACGGCGGTGCAGGCGGGCTCCAGATATAGTCTCGATAGTAACGGCAGCGTGGAGGGAAGTTACAACTTCGATGGCCTAATGCTTGGCTTTTAGATAGTGGTGGACGAACAGATAGGCTAGCACACATTTGCGTTTACGCAATCTCTGTAAGCCGTGTAGAGATATACCACAAATGCCTGTCCTTCAGGTGACCCTTGGTTATATTTGGCATGATCCTTCCAACCGTATGGGTTAACAGCCGGCGCAAAGGTACTATCCGACCCTTGCCTCTTCGCGAGAGCGTTTCGGTTAGCATCCGCCCAGTTGATATATTTTTTTGGAAACATGACCGGGTCGTTGACAGCCATTCGATATGCCACGGCTGAGAGAGCGGCAGTTCCAGATATTTCGCCGAACCAGCTCTTATCGTTCAGGTAGTTGCGTAGAAGTCCATTATCTAGACCTGAGAGCATGGCACCGTCAAGAATCTCTTTAATCCAGGTCTTCAACTGGGTAGTCTGTGGTCCCATAAAAGACGAACCAGGCCACTTTTGCAATGTGTGTAGTACCCGCACCATGCCGTAGCTTGCCCAGCCGTTGCCTGTGGACCACAGCCCTGTATCTAGAGATTGCGGGCCACTAATATGCCGCCAATTAAGATTTTGGCCTTTAAGGACATCACGGTATAGGCCACATTGCCGAACAGTTTCTGTCATTAAAGAGACATCATTCTTTTGGACAGCAAAGTATGCCACTATAGAGTTTTACGCCATTCAGTTAGTTGTGTTTAATTTTTTAAGGGGAATGAAGAGAGAAAATAGTACATAAAACTCACAAAAGGGAAACGACATTGCCATGTTATCAGCCCATAGCTCGGCTATATTAGGTCGATGGGAGATTGCGCCATTGCTCCATCTTGGTACACCTTTGAGGAGGTAGTCAGCCTGGCGCTGAGAGGCACCGGTATATACAGCATCTGACTGGCCGAGAAGTATAGCAGATACACCGAGCGAGGCCGGATCACCAGCAGCAGAGTTGCGAACAAAGACCTGAGAGTTGCGTTGGATGAACTGCCTGGCGTAGCTAAGGGCGTATGTTTGAGGGTCGGCCTTAGGGATCTTCCCTCCAGGGAAAGGGTTAGGACCAAAGACGGATAACTCTGGGTTGTAAAGTTCTAGAAGTGCTTCTGCAGCAGTGCCCCATTCCCATGAATGGGAGGACTTAGCGATCATAACCTGGGCTGCCTGGTAGACATCGAAGCCAGCGTCAACATCATTAGCGAGGGCGGTGCTGGCGAAATAGCCCAGGAAAAGTGAGAGAGTATTGTACTTAGAGTGCATCTCGGCTCCAATTGTGTGGCGTTCTCGGCGCGTCTACCCAATACAGGGCTGATTGAAGGGCTATTTACAAGAAAGTAGAAGTACCTCAACAAGGGGTGGCTTATTGTTTATATTTACATGTATCGGCTAGTACCACTAATCGCCTTCTCATGCTCACAGTTGTCAAATTCGGTTTACATTTACGTACTAGTATATAGCCTTTTACCCACAATAGGATTCCGAAGTTGTATGAAGAACTTGTCGCCCGGGTTCTACTTGGATGTGGATATCTTGATGTGGAAGCGAAAGATAGTATGGAAAACATACGAATGAACTCCCTTATTATACTTCGGAGGTACCTACAGTCAGGTGAATATAAGCACTACATGGAAGTTTACACTAAGTTACTCGATGTAATACTTTATCCTGTAGCGCTTAGTCAATATAGCAGGTGCTATCTAAGTCTCCGTTGATGGGTCCTCTTGAACCCAACTACTCGTAAAAGGAAAAGCGAAGTACTTTTATATACGGAGGAGTTGGAATCCATACGGAGTACAAAGTTCTTTTGTTAGTAGTACTAGTATAATGTGGCACATGATTTAACTAGTTGACTGGCTTCATGTTAGCTCAGCACTATTGTAAGGGCACTGTAGTACTAGTAGCAAATGATGTGGAGTACGGAGTACTGCATCTACGATATGAATATTTGTCTAAATACCGACTAATATACGGAGTACGCAGCTCGATAATTAGATTATGGTTATATTTTGCAGACAACAGAAGTGACATGACATCTTTGTAACTATCTTTGTAAATAACTGGAACCATGAAACCCTTCTCTAGTCTGTTCTCGTCACGGACGCCAAAATACATTATTCCGCTGCCACTACGGGGCAGTCAGCACAAGGATGAATAAGTGCATAATGGGCTCAACTAATGGCCAAGGTAGATCCTGCAGGCTCCTCCACTAAGCGCTATTAGGGAGTTAACAAAGCTCCGCCTTGTACTCCGTACTCGTAGATCTCCTTGACGGTCATATGCAAGCATCAAGGTAAACCCGATCTCCTTGACGGTTATAAGGTAGCAAGCAGATCACTTGCAGGGGTTTTAGCCTACCAGACACTAGAAAATTAAAGGTCTCAAAATTAAAATAATGTTTGCCTTCAAGATTATAAACTATTTTCCTTGTATAAAAGTTATAGAGGGCCCTATAAGCTATTAAACCTAGAGAAAGCAGGAAAAACAATATCTATTGTTACGAGTAGGTATGTAAAGTCTAGCTTGACCCACCCCAACAAGACCTACAGGGGCACCTGTCAACTTATACTTCGTATCCGGACAGCTTGCGATGTCAGTCGCGCCTATTTCATTGCCAACGCTAAGTCGCTAACTCTCCGGAGTACTACAAAGCACTCATCCAGATTAGCACTAATATGAGAATCGCGGACCCTTGCGTCGAGCCGAGATTTCGTGTCCAGCCTCAGCTACAGCCGTCACACGGCCCCCTGTGCCGTGCCTTGATGCTTACGGATCTCATCTCAATCAGCACAAACGCAACACACGCACCCGTGTGTAATCTCTCTATTCCTTATTCGTTTCAATCTCATTCTGTGACGTGTGTGGACTAACTATCTGACCAACGCCTTGGTGACCCCGGGAATTTTGTATTGCAGGGCAATGCCAACACATCACATCATATACATCTCTTATGTAATATGACATCGTTGCAGGAAATTTTAGCCATTGGAGAAGACTAATAGATGTTGACTATTGGCGGATAGATTATTACCTCGTAAAAATAGGATATATACAAGTCAAAGACGAGGAAGTGGGGTGGCAATCGGATAAATTGGGTCGCGGGGCTGGTATATCACCGAAATGAAAAATATCAAGGCTTGCTCTATTCATTCCCTTTTATTAGCTCGATCAACTGGAGCGCAAGGGTGACCAAACTGCAAATAGAATAAAACAGTCACCATACGAACCACAGCCATAGGGATGTGTTCCGAAAGATACTACTTCATAGAAACACCATCTTTATCAACGGCTAAACCAGCATCCTCCGCCCCACAACTCAATGCCATCACCCTGAATAGCCATCTCACCGACACTAAAGACATGTCTGGGAATTGTCAACCGGATTAGTATACACTATATATGCTACTCCGGTTTGCGCTTCATGCTGATTTTCAGGATGTCAACTTACAGGCTGAGTCAATTCTCTGTTAGCCAAATTGGTGTATATAGCTAGGCATTGCTCGCCTGACTGATCATATTGAAGACACTTACGGAAGGGTTGGAATTTTGACATATTTGATCGCAACAGGCACCAGGATCTGCCAAGTTGCAAGGTCCTCCTAGTGGGACACAAACAGGCGGTGGCAATGTCGTTGTCATTAGGGATGTCGTCGTTGTTGGCGGAGATGTCGTTGTCGTCGTGGGTGGTGATGTTGTTGTTATTGCGGGGGTGGTGGATAACAGGCCGCCGCTGATGCAAGTCCAACAATAACGGGTAGAATAGAAATGGCGGCCTTCATTTTAGCAGCAGGGTAATACTCAGGATGGACGATAAAGGTATTGGGTGTTTCGTGGCGATATCGAGTGAGCGGATTTCGCGTCTTATATGGATATTTTACAAGTCATGTGGGTGGCTTGACAGAAGATGAATCGCAACCGATGCGCTTTTATTTAGCTCGTAAACTTCATCTCCGAGTTGCATTTAAAAAGTAATGTCTTACGCCAAAAAAAAAAAGCTCGTGGCGCTTGCATTAACACCGCTGCTCAGCTGCAAGCAGGACGATACATGGATTGGCACTGCGAAGTACGAACTATTACTGCGGAAGCTGATTTCATATTACTTCGTACATCTGAAGCAATCACAACTGGACACTCATTGGTATGACTTGAAGACGGTCTTTTGATATGTGATATACGAAAGCGTTGCCCGTCGCGACTCACTGTGCCTGGCGAGCGCTGTTACAATGCAACACATGTGATTTCACTACCGGGTTCCTTTTACGATGCATCCAATGGTATCAAATCAGGAGGTAAATAAATACGAGTACGGAGTAGGCTTATTTGAGAACCGCTACTTAGAATGCACCGCTTCGTTGCTGAGACATACAAAACGGTGAGTGAGGTCCGTTCCCGCGCATAGCGTCAGGTGCCGTAAGGGGGTGGCGCGCGGTTCTTTGGCCGCCAAAAAGGCAGACATCAACTCCATCTACAACTGCTTTATGTACTCCGACTGTGATGAGGTAAATATTATATCTGAATGGTAAATATTGCATGGATATTTTGAAGGAATGCATGAATGCTTGTATGAGGTGTTTGAGCTTACATTGGTGGAGAAACTGTTGTGCCTAAGAGCAACAGTGCATTGATGGAAGAAAAAATGGCCAAGCCTGGCCACTTAATCTGGTATGGAAGGCATATAGGAAAAGCTATACGGAGCACACGGATTCAGGCTCTTTCAATATCATTGCTACATAATCAATTTTGCTATGAGACAATCGCCGCTGCCAGCTGCATATACATCGATATGAAGCCGCATCGACCTCGTGTCAAGACAAGGGCAAAAGTGGCCCCTGTCGTCGCTGTCATGATGCAGATGGTGATTAAAGCTCACCACCAAAGACAAATTTCAACACTAAACCGCCGATTGCCAGGATTCCCTGCGTAGTTGGCAGTCCAATTTGCTTCACCACGCTGACGGGGACCGATGCGTGGAGTTCAGGTGGCATCCTGGAATAATTATACATATACCACGGCGAGGTCAGGCTGAACCAAAAGACCACCCAGACGAATCCAACGAGTTTGTGCCACCATGGAGCTGGTTGGTTCTCGTTCCCCTTGCTGGTCAACCGACGCCATAACTCTTGAACCCCATCCTCAATCATGATACCAATCGTGAAAGAGCAGAAGAAAGCGAGGGCACCAGACTGGTACCACGGTATTGAAGCCATTGTGTCCAGAATGAGGTGAATAGTACCAGAGATGAGGAACGCGACGAAAATGTTAAAGTAGCGCTCCAAGAAGGACGGGCGAGGAAGCCGGAGAACGTCTCTTGCGATGAAGTTGCTCCATGAAGTCAACCCCAACCGGCATATCTGATGCCAGAATTTGCTAGCGATGGTGTTAGATTAGAGAGATTGACACATTTCGAAGAACATACTGCTTACTTCCAGAACCCACGGATAGTATACGATTCCAGTATGCCTCCGAACAGTGGTGGCCACCACTCAGGTGACACCAAACCAAAACTGACTAAAGCCAGTCCTAGAAAACGGTAATAGAGGTCGAGAGATAACCTCACCGGCCCTATCCATGCGAATGCGACAGACACGCGACCAATCCACTGTTGAGATGTTGCGCTGAGGTACTTGTATTCCGCACCAGGACCGAAAAGTTCGGCGTTCACTTCCGGAGGGGTGCCGGCCGCATTAGCATTGATCAAATCCAGTACTAGATATTGCCAGAAAATGATGAGTGACTGGCGGAGGATAAACGAGCCTCTACCAGGCCGCACCTTGCTCTGGAGTTGTTTCTTGTCCGCTTGGCTGCTGTAATAGCGCGGAAAGGCCGGGATGTTCTTGCACTGCCATGGTGTTTCGAAGGCGCGTATGTTGAAAATTAGAATCCCAGTGTGAAATACCCTCTGAAACAAGTTGTCCAATGGCTTATATATGGCACCTTGTAGCTCCTCTGGGTCAAGACGTGCGATGGCGAGAAGATTTACGCAATGGAGGAGCGAGACCATTGTCGCACCTAGCAGTAGATTCCTGACTGTGAAAAACTTTATGAAATAATATATCTCCAGTATAAGTTGCTTGCCAATAAGGAATGTGCAGGGTGCCCAGAGAGTCCGTAGAAGAGACGTCTTGGGAGTCGTGTTGATGAGAATTGCTGGCGGTACAAAGGCGGCCATGTAAAGGAGCAAGCACGAAGCTGCTCTTGAGGTGTCAAATAGAAGTGACATTGTCACTTCACTCATATCGACACTCATATTGAGTCCGAAATGCCATTCATGCAAGTGATAGCTTGAGGGAACAGAATTGACAGGATGAACTCGACGGCTTGGTCGGCAATTTATTCTTTAGTGTGCACGGAGTACTGCGTACGGAATAGACTCCTACTCCGTTCTCCGTACTCCGAACCAGCACCTAAATTGGGGCGCCACGCGCGGCCTTAAATCCTACTCGTCCGACAAAACACAGCCTCCGTTCCTTCAAGATGCCTTCAACGCTCAAGTACGCGTATTCAGTAGATTGACCAAACCGGCGCGAGCACAAGGGCACTCGGGCCGGTTTGGTCAACGCCGAGTTAGCCTTTTGCTTGATATGAAGAAATGCTACCCGTTGGTGTAGTACTTCGTGAACACCAACGGGTAGTTAGAACACCAAGTATCATAGCTATATCCGCCATAAATATTAGCATCTATTAGTTGATATTGGCTTCTGTCAGCTAGTACAGGGAAATACCACATTCAAATAACATTCACAAAGCCATTTTTGCATCTGAGTTCTGCAGATGGGTAAATCGGGCACGATAATGTTAGTTTTTTATTCATCACTGAAGCCCAATTGACTGAAGTGATACTCTACTCCGTAATTGAGTAGTTATCAACAGCTACTAGTCCGTACTAGTAACAGTAATACTCGTAGTAATGGTAGTAGAATACTCTGGAAATTAAGTTTCTATTTAAAGGAGAATGATTTACTCCGTAAATGCTGACGCATTATTTGCGGGCGCTTTAGTTCAGAATTTGGCTTGGTAACTTGGTAAAAGGAAACGATAGGCAAGGGCTATTGGTCGAGAGCTGCACTGATGGCGCACGAAGGAGTTAGCTTCATTGGCTTAAAGTGACTCAGTTTCGCGACGTGCGGGCGGAGTAACCCATTTTGGATCTCTTAGTCGGCAACTGGAGCTCAATCCCGATGGTGTTCAAAGGGTTTTCTCAGCTACTTGTCGTAGGCATCATAAGTTGGCCCTCACCAGCGCAGCATGTCTATCAATCAGCTGCTTGGTAACTCAATAGAGGTAGATTTGACTGCACAGATGTTTGCTTAATTTGTCAATTTTTTAGATAAAAGAGACTCCATAGTATAACAAATTACCTTGGTACGGAATACGCGTATTGAACATATTGCGTAAAATTGTGGCTGAAACACAGAACTTAATCAAGCTTACGAGTATGGAGTATACAATCAGCCTACGGAGTATATTATCCTTAACTCTATTTACCGAACCAATACCCCTTTGGCAATAGTTGCTCTTTTAATTACATCTATCAAATCTTAGGGCTGTTCGCCCAGGCGTCCCTTGAAAGTCAGAATGGGAAGACTGCTGAGCAGGGTCCAATGATGGCATTCCCACCTAGAGGGTCTGCTACACAAGTTCACTCAGCCATGCCATGACGCGGAATAATCTTGCTAGGCTTTCACTTTCTATGTGGTTTGAACAACGAAACTTGAGAGGGAAATCCTCTATTCCTTCTTAATCCCCACTGTAGTGCTTAAGACAATCCACCTGCCAAAGCCGGTAGGTAAATTCCCCTCGTGTCTCTTGTACTGCCTATCATCATTACTTGGTGAAAGTCATGCAATGATGAACAAGTTTGGACAGCCTGGTGATGTGGGCCACCAGGGTGTTGCGGACAATGTAGAGGAGGCACTCACAGATTAAAAAGACTGATGATTTCATTTGTCGTCAACAATCTGTAGAACTTGCCCAATATCAAACGCTAGTCAGGGGAAGCCTTGGCGATGGATCAGTGTTGCATTAAGGCCAAGCTAGACTTGGTGTCTCCGAAGTTAATTACTGGAGGCGCAAGCAAAGACCCCAGTAATTATAGCAGTTCGCACGCAAATATTATACTTCTTCGGCCCGTATCGGGCGAATGCTATCTACTCTTCGCACATCACCTGTAAGTTGTGGGGGAAAGTTGCCAATGATCCATGTTCATAGCCATCCATTTCTCCTCCCTATTAATTACCTATACATGGCTGGGTGGCAGTAAACTAACATAAAACCGTAAGCCACACCTTGCCCGACTTGGAAGCTTTTTTTCCCAGAATGTCAGATACCAAGTCTCACTTTTCTCATTAAGGATGTAATATTTTGACGGAGCCTGCCGCACATTACTCCGGAGTCTCACAATGGATCTCTAGCTAAGCTAGGGCTGTATGATTTCCTAGACCTCCTGGTGCCAAGAAACCTGCACTAGTATAGTGATGTTCCTAGTTAAACCGCTATAGTCATGGCCATCTTGGCAAAGGATTTCGGTGCACTAGACATTTAAGTACTCAGTTCACATGACCTGTATTACTCCTCGCTTCTTCAACCACGATAGCCACAATTTATAAAGTATGCCAGCACATGTGTAAGGACCATATGGGAAGCGTGTTTGAGCGGAGACCATTAACCTCCAGTTAAGCCTGTGAAACAGATCGTTTAGAAACCGAAAAATGGTTCGATTTATGCAAATGAGGCGGAATGTGGATGCTGCCGCTGCAAGTGCCGCTGTCAGCCCTCCTGTTCCACTACCTCCAGTTTGGGGAAGGGATCTACCATTAGATCTGCTACCTACTAGATAGATTATAGACTCCAGACTGCTCACTCTGACTCACAGCCGCCAAGAGAATGAATACACATAGACCCGGCTAAACGTACGCAGATGTGCTTCTGGACACGAAACCGAATTCAGCGCGATTCCGAGTTTTTACTGCCTTGGAGGATGAGTCGTCCTTTACGAAGCTTCCGAATGAGGAAGCATTCCATCTCTTAACCATATAGTAGAATATAACTCAGGAATTACAGGAATTACAGGACGCTATAGAGATCACAAAACGTACAGGAACCCTACTATTCTCATATATTCTCTTATTCTTCGTTTTCCTTTCTTCAATACAATCCATTAGGAGCTGCGCCCGCAGTCAATCCCGCTGCTTACATGCAAAGCTCATGTGTCGTAATCTGTGGAAACTCAGAGCTGCGTGATACCTAGGCGCCCGTCAGATGCAGCTACGCGTATGTATCAAAACCCCTCAGTGAGCTGTGTCCCAGTACATGGATCTATCAGCTGATAAATGGGCCCGTTGACCCTGTGGTACTCAGCTCAAGCATGTGAGTTATATGGGCAAATCTAATAGCTCGTCTACTGTGAAACCTACTCGTGGAAAGGTGTCGGAAAGGACATTGCTGATCTTGCTAATCCCACTAACAGCCGAAAATGTGAAATCTTACTGTCGGACAAAGCATAGGTTTAGAGGGTTTTGGTACAAAAAGCTGCTTGTGTAGATCTTTTGTAAGCCTGCTCCGTAAGTTGAATTGGTGGATAAGGGCAAATTGCTCGAAGGCGCGAGGATAGATGCCAGAGAACCCCAAGTCATGAATATTAATTCGCTCACCAACATTGATGCTGAACCAGGCTAGATCGCAATAACAAATGGAAAGTCGCTCTCCTTGCAAACTGATTCTATCTGGGCGCTTCGCCTCCTTCAACTTGTTGTTATCCAGTCTTCTACCTCCTTGAGGTCATCATCACACAATTCAACACTGAGGTCATCTAGTGAGCCTCTACCGTAACATTGTCCCCATATTGCGTGGAATTTCTGATGAATCGTTACGGATTCGGAAGTCATGTTTTCTGGCAGCTTCAGTAAGCAATAATGACAGAATTTCCCCGGTATCGTAAGCTCAAATGCCATGACTCCTGGCCAGGCCATTTCCTAAAAAAGCAGGTTGGATAATAAGATGCTTCAGATTTCAGTGCCGCCGCGGACCTGCAGGAGTGCCCACTGTCAGCAATGACGCCATGGGTCCCTTGGTGGTTATTCTAATCGGATCTACGGAGCATTCGTGCCGTGGCTAGGATCTGGAGGTTATTGCATGTTCCCGAGAACAGAAAGATCCGTAGCTAATATCGAGAATAGACTACAGTCTATACCAATATCATTATTTCACACTGTTTTTCTGCTCACTAGTTATATCCATCGTGTGCTAAACTATCCCATGTACTAGCATACGACATACATGGTATGGTATACGTGTGCGGAATGCATTTAGAGTCCATCTCACCAACCGCTAAAACTATTAATTGACACTAAGATCCCAACTTCCAAAGTAAACATGTTGGAACTCCCGGCAAAATCCATCTCGCAAGATAAATATCCGAGTCCCACTTTGCGCCATTAGCGATCTTGCATGCCAAGCTTTACAAACCAGACGATTTCGAAACGTGCCATCGCCATTGTATCAAATTAGCAAGGTTATAGATTTACCCTGAAAGCTTATATGTGTACCTACGTATGCATGTCAGCCGTGTCATTTACTATCCACTCTTCCTCTTCCTAGGATAGCTCGGTGGCTATGACGAACATGGCTTACATAGGTGCAACTTCATCGCCAACGTGTATGTCCCTGAACGTCGTTTGCCAAACATGGCAGGGTAGCATTTGAGTAGGGATAACTCGGCAGAGACTCCAAACCCAAGTTAGGACAGGGCTATTCTGAGGATGACGGGTAAGCGACAGCCAAGCAAACAAAACGTGCCGTGAGCACGGGATATACTGCAGCAGCTTGATTCGATCATCAGGGTTCTCTCAACAATCCAGCCATAATGCCTTGTTAAGGCTCACCTTCCTGTTCTAGACTTGCAAAGATGCTTTGACACCTTGTTGGTTCTCCATCATCTGTCTCTCCAGGTCCTCGTCAAGAACACGAGCACTGCCCATGTAACGTTTGCCGTGAGAGCTCACCTCATTGTTCCCAGTAGCTTCTTGTCGTCCATCAGGAACACTCTCAGCTCTATTTGTCATTCGCTGACCGTGATGCGTGGTTTCACCAAGCCTTGACCTTCAAGGGAAAGAGAAGTCTTTCAAATGGGCACAACTCATATGGCTGTGATGATTGTAACCATGCTGGCATCGAGGTGATTTGACAACACCCCCTGGGCCATGAATCGCGTCATGATGGAGACTCAACGTGCAAGTCGGTCTGCCAAGTCGGTCAGCGAAGTCGGATCTGAACTTGTAGGCGGTGGTATCAAGACGTGAATCAACATCCAAGATCTTGGCTATATAATACCCTCGCCAATCCCTCAAGGGTCATACTTTCCAATCCTCACCAGACACACAGTCCTCAAGCAACCAACTCCAAGCAACTCACCAAACCACAACTCCTCCACCACAACCAACTCTTCAAATCTCTTCTCTTTCCAATCCCCCAACTTCCAAACATTACAATGGCTGGCTTCAAGTCCCTCATCGCCCTCGCCCTGGCTTTCACTGCCACCGCTGCACCCGTCACTGACACCAACACTGCCGATCTCCAAGCCCGTCAGGGAGGCGGCGACATCACCTACTTCAACCCCGGCCTCGGCGCCTGTGGCTGGCCGAACGGCGACAATGACTACATCGTCGCCGTGTCCGCCGGACTCTTCGACTCCCAGCGCCCCTGCGGCAACAGGATCAACGTCTCGTACCAAGGCCGCACCATCAACGTTGAGGTCGTCGACCGCTGCGCCGGCTGCCAATTGAACGACTTAGACCTTTCGCCCGCAGCTTTCGCCGATCTCGTCGGTAGCCTTGATGCTGGCCGTGTCCAGGGTTCTTGGACCTGGGCTTAAGCATCGAGCTTCTTGATGCTTGGGGGCTCTTCTTTTATGCTTCTTTCAAGAGCCCCGCTCAACTAAGCATTCGAGAATATTTTGATTTGAGTCTCAATGACTCTTTCTGGGATCGGTTGATGATTTCTTTGGTTTTATTCCTCAATAGTTCACGAAGGGGGTGTCTGTATATACGCGAGTTGGGAGGCGGACTATTGAAGAAGAGTTAGTTGAATGCAAGTACAGTACCTAGGTACTTCGTATAAAATGCTTGGTTGCCTTTCGCAAAAGTGACTAGTCGGCAATGTTACCTAGGTTTTGATCAAGCATATAAAAACCGGTTCCACGTACGGAGTACTTTCATAGCAATAGACACACCTTAGTAGTCACGGAGTTGTATTCCTCAAAGCAAATATATATGCAAAGCCCATAGCCTCGAGCCAATACGCGCCTGCCCTGAGATCCTTAATTCCTAGTTATACATTTGCCTAGAAAAGACTTTTATGCAATCCGCAATATGTACACACCCGAACAAAAAAAAAACCCTTGCGAACAAAGGAAATTCACCCTTTACCTGGGATCAGGAGTCATATTCAATGCTCTGATCCCAATTGGTATCTCATATAACCTTGAAAATACACAGGAAAAGACCCCTTCTCTCTACGCACACGCCTGCCAGCGGTTCTTGTAGGTAGAGCTCAGTCTCTAGCCGGCTCTGTTCTTAAGGCCACTAGTCGCCCGTCCAAACCCAGGCAACCATTTCCTCCGCATTCCCGTGCCCGACGGTGCTGGAGCAGTTTGCGGGGGCTTCTGCAACGTTGGTGTTTGTGGTCCACCTGCACACAACTCCGTAATTTGCTCCGGAGCACTGATTGATGGGGGTATACAGTCCGGTGCTGCTTCCGCTCCTGCCGTGTTTCTCCTCATCTGCCGGGGGTTCAGCATGATGGGTGGAGGAGTTGCGCCTGTGCGATCTTCGTCATCCACAGCGCCAGTCCTGCCAGGCCAGATGGGAGCGCCCATGTTCTGGAGGTTCTTTGAGGTGTCCACATTCGCTTCCATTGGGCTTTGTGGTGCGCTCTCTGACGCACTGGTGGGCGGACAACCGACCAAGGACCGACGGAACAGTCGGTTGAAGCCACTTCGGGGTCCTTGTTGACCTGTAATAGGTGGGTAGTGATTCTTCTTTTGATCACTGTGTGGTTGAGGTGGCAGATTAAACTGTTGCTGTTGCACCGGTGTTCGTATATCCATTCTGACACCATCGCTCTGCCGCCTGATATGTCCCTGTGTCTGTCGCGGTCGTTGGACAGGAGAGTTCTGCCATGCTTCTGGCTTTGGCGAGTTCTGAATGATGGAGCCAGATGTGGACACCGTGCGTGCGTGCAAGCTAGATCTCCTGTCTGGTGGCAGAGGCCCAACCTGCAATGTGCCGGCATTTGCGGCGTAGAGGGCTTGACGCAGGGAGAATAGGTCGTTCATGTAGTTAGCATCAGGACCAATGCCTTGTGTCCCCGGTCGCATACTGTTTTGCCCAAACATCGTCTCCGGAGCCCATCCGCCCTTGGAGGTACTGTTGGGAAAGCTAAACAGGTCTGGAGAGGCACGGCCACCATCTCTGGTTGGTTTGGCACTCTCTCGCATCCAGACGTCAATGCTAGACTGCAACGAACGGCCATCGGACCCATCATCGCTATCGCTATCCCAGCCATTGCCACGCTTTTGAGAAACAGTTGTCTCGCTGGCGGAACGGGCGCGGTGAATGACGGCTTCTTGGCTGTAAACTTGGCTTACCCTGGGGTCTCTCACCATACCTTGATCCACGACATGTCTTGGCTTCTCCTTGAGTGATGCGCCGGAATGCGGGACAGGATACCTACCATTTGCGACATCCGCGTCATAGATGACAGAAGAACGCTGATTCCTCATCTCATGTTGCTGTGCTAGAGAGTCATTGGAGTTCCTCATGCGATGCAGCGTAGAGGTGGAGATGGTATCGGGAGTGGGTGGGAAGGCTTGCTCGTGCAGTCTCACACCACCAGGCGCATCCGTGAGCACTCTCCTTAAAGCCTCCCGCTTTTCTTCCCTGGTAAGTTTGCGGGGTGATGTGTTCGATGGCGTCGGTTGCGAGCCGCGTCTTTCCCTGCCCTGATCCACCGGACGGAATCCTTCCTTCAGCGTCATACGGGATTGGTCAAGCTGCTCGATTTGTTGTAGTGGAGATTCATGACGTATGATGCCTGAGATGGACTGGAATGGACCAGATGTATGGTTCCCCCGCAGGAAACAATTGGCAGTGGCTGCTCGAACTGGTAGCACTGTCGGTCGTCCTTTCGACATGACATGGAGGTCATCCGTGTGAGTCATGGGATGATTCGCGTCAACACCGTCAAGGCTCAATGGCTTGTCGATTGGCGGAGGGAAACCGTTGTCGTGACTCTTCTTACCATACACACTTGCAAATGAGCTCTCACTTAGGACGCTCAGAGTAGGACTGGCCAAGCCATTAACGGGGATAGCCTCAGCCTCTGGCGTCCCTTCCATGACGCGTGATAGACTCAGAACACTGCCTCTAACACCGAGATACACATTACGCAGGTTCTCAGTATTCTCGCTCCGCTCGGATAAGAAACTGGGCATGCGGTTGATGACCTTGACATCGTCCTCCAACTTTGTGACATCCGGGTGGGAGGATTCGGGTGTGGGATTTCTGTATTTCGCTTCGAAGTCCCGAGGACAAAAGAATTCCTCTCGCTCGACATGCTGGACCATGCTCCGCTCACCAAGGAGTCGTTCTACCTTGGCTTCCAGCTCCACAATCATGGCGACGGCCTCCTCGACGGCCTTGTCACGCTTCTCTAGCTCTTCTAGCAGGGAATCATTGATCTCCTCAGTCTGTCGCTTGTCGTTTTCCAGATTTTCGATCCGTGATTCCAGGGTCGTCTGTTTTTCGCGACGATGGTACAATTCTAGCTTGAGATCAAAATTTTGTTTGTGAAGAGTAGACATCACCTAGATATATGTGTTAGCATTGACTTTGCACATGGGGTTGTCAGGTTCTTACCTGCTCCATCTCTTTCAACCCCAGTCCCGGTCTCTTTGGTGGTTCGGCGCCGGTGCTTGACCTTGGCCGCTGGCCGTCGGACTCTCCTGACCTCAATGGTGAATCCTGGGCGGTCCTGCCGAGATCCAATGATGCACTCATATCGGTGTTGATTCTTGATAAGGTTGGTGGATGTCCCATCTTCTCGCTCTCCGCTTTGCGTTCTCGCTGAAGCTTCTCCTGCAAGAATGTTGATATGGCCTGCTGCCGTGTGGACTCTGCGCTTCCTTCTCTAGACAACTGCGGCGCATGTCGTGCGGTAGTTCGAGGTGAACCGGGAGGTTTGTTGCAAGCATTGTGATAAAATCGATGGACCGGATGCGAGTTGGAGAGCTGAGGTGAGGTGGTAACTTGCGTGGTCGAGCTGTTTGCACTCTGAGACGTCATCCTGGTGTGTGTGGTGCTGTTGGAAGATCGAGAAGAGGCGCGAGGGTACGGAGGGTACGGAGGTCGGAGAGGCCTTTGAAGGCCTTGAGGCTGAGAGGGATCCATTATGAGGATAATTAAACACTGTAAAGCTTTATCGTCTCAGGTAGGTGTTGAGATGTAAAACCACTTAGTGAGTCCAATTTCCAGACGTGGTACAAGCCAGGAATCCAAGTCACGTTGATGCCTGCACCAAAACAACGAGTTACTGCAAAATCCGAGTTTGCGTACTCGTGGGGTGTGCCATGCAGTGAATGCAGCGTTCAAAATATGGGGTATCCAAAAAAACGCGCTGCGGTCAAATCACATAGATCTTCAGACACGCTGGTGAGAGGCAAAGTAAAGCATATCGCTCGAGGACGGCTATTAGCGTCGGTTTCGCGATTGCGTTTCGGCGCGCGTGTCGTTCACAGCATGGCAGGGGATCCAGCTCCAGGCCAGGATATCACACCCGTTGAGCAGCTAGTAATGGCGAGTGGGGAGCAGCCGTTAGAAATACTATCGGGAGCACCTCAATGGTTCGTTGGCGGTGCTAGATGGTGATGCTCTGTTGTCTGGACGACTTGCTTTGGGCAGTGTGTTTCAGCAGAGCGAAACCGACAGAATGGACGGTGTCTGTTGACAAGTCGATGCCCTGCGTCAAGTGATACGGTCGCAGAAACTGGGGAGAGACAGGGCGAGTCGAGGGAGGAATGGAGGGTTCGACACTGGTGAGATCGTAAGGTATGCTTGCGGCGTAATCGACCAAGGCCAGAGGAATGACCAAGGACTGTGGCTTTGCTAGTACAGACAAGGGGGAGAGTCGACACACAGCACAGGGAGAAGAAGTGTGGATGCCCTTGCAGAGCTCGAGGAGGAGTGGCTGTGAGTGATTGATGATGCTTGGGTTTTCTTCTTCGTTGCTGAACTACGAGCAGTAGTAGCAGTGGTAGTAGTTCTAGTAGGACAAGTAGGATAACTGTCTACGAGGGGTTGCGCAGGGCGGACAAGTACCTGCATGTATGTACGAGTATGGAGTGCATACGGAGGACTTAGCACTACGGAGTACTCGTACTTTCTCCAGGGATCAGCAGCCCGTGCTTAATTAGTGCTGTGGGCGTCACTGTTCGCCACAAGCCGGGCTGCCAGGCACAGAAATTGCAGCGGGTTGATTGTCTTGTGATAGGAGGTCATGGGCGATAGCTGGTTACATGGCCTTGTTCCTCCGTGCCCACGAAATGAGCTGTCACTCGCAATCGTCTGCAACCACTTTCGCCCCAGCTGAAATTGCTCGTCTCCAAGTAGTACTCGTACTCATACTACTATTATTTGAGAATACGATGACCAACATGGGCGGCCTACCGGATAATCCTCGTCACGTTCAGTGTAACTTACTTTCATTGCCCTTTTTCCTCTTACATCTTCATCTTCGCCCGCCAGTTCGCAGCTAGCAACTAGCTGACCACCAACTCATGCATCTCCCCTTTGTCTTTTTTCCTTCGTCTATGCACATGCTAACTCAGGTCCTCCAAACAGAACCCGACCTTGAAACGAAAAAAGAAAAGAGTGCTATATAAGAGCTCCACTGGTCCACCAAGCTGCATACATCCATCATGCATCCTGCAGGGCGGTTCCTCGGTCCCCTTTTTTTTCTTTCTTCGCATGCAGGGCCTAAAAAGATGCCCAGTCCAATCAATGAATAGCATTTCCACAGCGTGGCGGGGGACTATTCCGGGGGTCTATGCCCCTGGATCCGGGCTTGCGGTTCGGAGAGGTGACGGAGCTGTGCTGCTCATCAATCAAATATTTCCCCCACTGTGACATTGGATTGATTCGCTAAGCAGGGGTTGACGGATTTAAAATGGCTCCGAGAAATCAGCCTGTCCTGGCGTGTCCTGTCGTGTTCTGTCATCATGGTGCATGAAAGCAGAGAAGCCCTTGCCTGCGGTTTATTTTCTTGCCCCTCCAGTTACCATGAGCAACGGAGCGAGCCTCAAAGCTGTCGCATCGTCAGCTGATTCTCCATTAAAAGGCCCATTTTTCTCGCGGTTGTGGCGACAAGTTCTCAGTATTTGAAGGACCGCGTTCCCGCATTACAAAGAGCGAAAAAAAGAAAAACAATCCTTCCTTCGGGCCGCTCACTATTCGACATTGTCCAGCGCACGCCTTTTCTACCGGCGCCTTCACTAGCAATCGCCGGACGCGTGGCGAAAACGTCGCGAAACAATCAGGACAGGCTGTGGCGTCCACTGGAGACGAGCCGTTTCTTGTTTGAAGGCAGGGGTCCGTCGGCTCTTATTTTAGGGGCAATGTCCGCGCTCCCGAAGCCATAAAAAACGCGCGACGTTTTTTTTTTTTTCCTCTTTCTTTTCCTTCATTTTCGTTTCAGCCTTTCGGCTAAGTAGACCATGTGGCAGCTATCAACGTTCGGCTGTCCATTGGCCTGTTAAAGGTTCTGACTGATCGCGTTGCTATTTTATTAGCACAAACGGCCACTGGTTTTTTACCTTCTCCTGGGACGCGTGAGTTGTGCTGTGCTCGCAATCATGATTCGTGTTCATATTTTGGTCCTCACCCAAGCAAGGTAAGCTTTTCTCATTTCTACCACATCCTCCCTTTTGACATGATGTTTTGCAATCTCAAGTATTTGCTACTTCAGAGCCTTCATAGGCAATGAGACAACTAATCACACCAATTGCCCTGATCCCCCATATTCTTCTTACTCCCTTGTTCCTCAATCCCTGGACATGGAACAACAATGCTGACAAGTTGAAGGCCCCGGAATAGATCCTTGACATCACTTCCTAGCCTAAACGTCTAGGTACACGATGTCGTCGTTATACCCGGTGTTCCGCTCAGGCCGAAACCATCCCTGAAGTTTGAACATCTCGTATTTGCCGGCATGCCGAATGTAAATCCGTGCTACTATGCCTATTCTTTCTCTCATGCTATGACCACTGAAGACGGCGACTACCGAGTCCTGATTATTTACATGCCCCGCAGCTGACCATCATCCTCCCGTTGTATCAAAAATAGCACATGGCTTGTAATGGCCATGGATGTTCCGGAGTCCGTAATACTCTTACCACATGCAGATAACTCAGCCCACGTTCCTGGGTGTAAGGCATTGTCGTCAAGCACCCTCGTAGCGATTCTCAATCAGACATGCTTGGTGGAGAGTAAGAAGTGTTGTAGATACAGGAATCAATATATTTCATCTCCATTGTCATGTCCTCTGCCCCAAGACAAGACGTCGCGCATCACACATGCTCAGTTAGTAGCCTATGATGCCCAGATCCCAAAATCCTAAACGCCATCCTTCGTTAAATGCTTTTTCGTTCATCTATAACTCCTCTTTGAAGAATTGCTCCTCACTCCCCTTGTCCTCCTTTCCTTGGCCACCCCCCTTCCCCTTGTCCGCATCACCGGCATTGTCGGCAGCTCCCTGCTGCTTGCTATTTTCCTTTCCCTTCTTCTTCGGTTTCCCCTTGCCATTCTTAGCATCCGCCCCATCGTGAATCCACCCTCGGAGCTCCCTAGCATCATCCCCAGGTATCTCCACAATCTCCAGCTGCCACCCCAAATCACCAGCGAGCTTCCGCATGCGTTCGCGCATCTCCTCAACGACTTCCGGCTTCAGATCTAGCTTCTCCAGTTCCTCCCTGCTCAGGGTCTCGATTTTGCCGCCGTCCTCTTTGCTTGCGGCTTGCACAATCACCTCAATGAGGCTCTCTTCTGGTGTTTGGGGGGGATTGATGTAGTTGCGAGGAGGTGCCAACTTCATGGGTGGTTGGCCTTCCTTGTCAGCGTTGGAGATGACTTTCCGTCCACCGACGACTACTCCGCCGACTGTAATTCCCTGGGACTCAAGCGGAACGTCCTCTTGCTGTTTCTGAGCCTGCTTGGTAGAGTCGGATCCGGGCTTGGGCTGGTCCAGAAGCGGAGGGGTTGGCTTCCCATCATCAGTAATAAGCTGGCATGTAATGGGATTCGCCTTGTTCTCCTCCGGCGGGAGGAAAGCGACGTCATCGCACAGCCGTGCCGTATTCACAACCATCACGTAGGCACAAATCGTCACCTCTTTAATCCAGCCGATTCGATCGCCTTGCATCCCAGGCACGCAGTGGTATTGCACCTCGATGGTCCGCTCCCGTCCCGTCAGGTCGCACACCGTCCCGCCCTCTAGCCTTTGCACCAGGTACCGCTGGTCGCCCTTGACCTGAAGCTCCGCTGGCACTCGCGATGCGTCGGAATCGGCAGATCGTGATTGTGTCTCAGAGCTCGCGGGGATGGCGGGGACTCGTCCCAGGACGTATGGGGTCGTCTTGGGATCGGGGCGGGGCGGTTGGCCATTTGGCGTAGAGGGAAGAGCGTGAAACTGTACGATTTCGCGGTTGTTGCAGAAGCTGTAGCTCCACCATCCTGACAGGAAATATAGACAGGTGTCCTCGAGCTCATTCAACAGGTCCCAGCCGCTGGCCGCTGCTCTGCTCTGCTCGCGTGCCTCCTCTGCCTTGGCCAATTCGTTCGCAGTCTGGTTCACTAGCTCGGGGGGTTGTATAACCGGTATGGAGCACAGGTATCGATGGGGCAACATGTTGATAACCTCGTAGGTTAGGGGTACACCGGACAGTGACCCGGCACGGGTCCCATCGTGGTTTTCGGTCGCATCGCCGATGGTTGGTTGCGAGAAGTCGGCCGAATAGGTAGGATGCGGATCATGGCTGTCTAGCAGAGCATGTGCATCCTTTTCAGATATAAAGTTGTCAGAAAATACAACTTCAAACTGCGTAGCTCAGTCAGATCAGCTGCTGCTAGATGGGGGCGGTTGGGTCCAGGCGTGAATACCTGTGGGAAAGCTAAGAGATCCTCATGAATGCTGAAGCTGCGGGAGCGGGCTCTGCACAATTGCAGAGTTGCGAGGAAGACGAGATGTTGACGGCGCATGATGCCGCTTTCTGGATTTTATTCGGCGCACATGGAGATGAACTACGTTGCCTTGCTAGATCGTATGGACGTGCTTTGTAGGTCGTTGTGATGCGACCACAGTGTCATCGAGGGCATTTAAGCCGACCTTTTACCGATTATCCATCTTAGTTGCTAGGCCATGATACAATCATCGATACTACTACAATTCATCACAACTTACACTACAGGGTAGATGCTACGTTCAGAACAGAGACTACAGGAAGTTGAAGCACAGCATACGAGTAGCATAGCAACAGCAGACAAAGCAATGTTCAAAGCTCCAACTGACGAGCTCCATTTGCCTCGGATGTTGTTGTCCACCTGCAAGGCAAGGGACTCGGCTTAGTGTCTGTTCAGAGGACCGGACCTACCTCCTATCGATAGCGGAGTGTGACGACATTCCCACAAACACCTCACACCAAGTGCCTCCTAGACATCGGAGTTGACCGAAAAGGGAGGCCATGATCACACACGAACTTCCAAAACCGACACAATACGGAGATACGAGACCACTGTAAACGTCCATGTCTGTTAGACTCCTCGGAAAGGCGCGGCATGTTGCTGGTCACTTGACTCACGCGGGACCACGTTGGCATCGCCAGCTCCTCCCGAGACAGACGACCTACCCCTGCATCGGCGAGGGTCGAAATGGATCAATCAATCGTCATCAATCATCCAAGCTTTCAGAGCATCTGTGGGTTTTCTCATTACGAATATGCCTCAGTCACCGCGAACCGCTCCGAGCGAAACAAACTGGGTAATCGGCAAATGGGACGAATGACGCCGCGAATTCCATTTATGGAAGCGTGAGCTGTAGGGTGGGCATCGACAAATCGCCCGCATCAAATGGGGTGCTGATACGGTGCGCACCATGGTTGCATGTGCTGATAATCCAAGGGTAACCTGAATAATCAAGTCTTACTTCGTACTCCGTACGGTTATTAAGTTGCTATGATTAGCACAATACAGCCGTTTCTAGAACGGAGCTCGCCAACACGAACATGGCCTGTTGCTGATCGGCTGGTGCAAGGATGGCAGGTCATCTCCAATGTTCCAATATTGGCAAAGGCGAAACCCACAGCCAGCCTCCGTTGGCATCGAGCCTCTCAGAAGACGCCAACAAACCGCCTGTGTGAGTCCTGCAACGGTACGTACATCCTCCGTGCATGGAGACGTCTCTATTGGGCCTTTGGGTCTGCCGATCAGGAACGACACCATCGCGGCCCCTTTTCGCTGTCGCTTCGATAGCCCTCACCGAATTGCGCTGGACAGTGTACGAGTACGAAGGGCATGTCGGATGTTGGCTCACCGCTACTATTACTGATTGCATATTCACCAGTGCACAATGTGCGCGCAGTATGCGTATGCGTATGCGTATGTATGTACGAAGTAGTATGTATGCGTATGTAGGTATGTTTATGAAGTCGCACATTGGATGTTTAGGCCTCCGGCCTTCCCAATAAGCATTTGCGATGGGCATTCCCTTACAGCATGTACTCCGTATGGGCTGGCTGGCAATTGAATTGGGTGGATTGCCAGGGGGTGTACAGCCAATGCCATTTTAGGCCGTCGACTCGCCTCACTCGTCGTCGTGGACCAAGGATCGCCAATCGTGTGTGCGGCCGTCATGCAAGCCATCAACGGGGGTGCCTCACTGCCTCTTTTATTACATGGCAGTCAAGCAGTATGTACTCGTAGTACTCCGTACTCCGTATGGTATGCCCTTTTCCACAAGGCTCCCTTCGGCCCTCACATGAGCAACGCAACCAAGAAAGTGAATGTCCACGTAATATTAGTACGGCGAATCAAAGAGCCTTGGCGTGTGTGGCTCGCCAACCTTGTCCAGTCCGGTTGCTGTCTGAGGAAATCCGCGCCCATGCCTGATTTGCCCACGCCACGCCATACCATGCCATGTTACCATACTCATATGTGTGTGTGTCTGTGTGTGTGTGTCTGCCATGCCAGCCCATTGCCACGACAGCCCCCAAAGATGGCGGTGCTCGGATTTCGGTGAGGTTCTCTAGTTAGAGCCTGTTGTGCACTCTTGGGGCCCGGCGACTCGCGGACCTGATTCACACTCAACTGCGGGTTTTACCTACCGTGCCTTATGTACGAAGTATTATGCACGGGTCTAAAAATGCAAACTCCCTTCGGGGCAGCACGGAGCCCTCCGGGGACCCACGCCGTGAGGAATGCCATGTGGTTGAAGAACACCCATCTGCCATTATCCTAGCGGGCGTTGCGTTGTCCCCCCAAAAGACCAGCGGGCATGTTGCAGTAGGACTCAAGGACTGAAGGACTCAAAAGGACTTGCCGTCCAACCTAGGTTGGGAAACGCCACCCACGCCATTGTCTGTGTCGTACTAGTACGAAAATGCCAACGGAGCGAGACCCTTATCAACGAGTGATTCATCAGGTTGCTGAGTTTCTTGGGCATCATTAATGGACTAATGGCAACTCTGGAGTTTGGGAATAAAACGAGGGATGCCTTTTTTGTCCTCTCCCCGTTGTGCTACGCCGCAATCATGAGTTTTCTAGCGTCGTTGCCTCCTTTTTCTCTCCCAAGGTTTCAGGACTGCTGCTGTGGTGGTGTGCGCGTGTGTGGTTGATGTCCAATGGCAGCTTTCGCCAACAGCGATACCGACCTGGACACCGAAGAGTCGCCAACGGAACGCCAGCTGATAGTGCGAGTACATAGATACCCAGAACGGGGTACGGACTCCTCCCTTATGGAGTGCAGGAGGAGCCGCATGGCCCATCGCGGCTCGATCGCCGTCTTCTGGAGGATCCGTACCGTACGGAGTACAATGTGCTGCGGGCTTCGTTGGCTTGGGCTGTCCGGGACCTGCTCCGTGTCCTCCGTGCGGCCACATGCTGTGAGCTGCATCGATACGGCGGGCCCCCTTCCACAGCGCGCGCAGCAGCATGTCCTACATGTATGTTACATGCAACCGACTGACTTTCGCACAGTAAAAGTGCAATGTGATATGTGAGTAATGCCGAAGGAAGCGTGAAAGCATGCGGTAAGGAAGTCAGCGAATGCAGTTCATGTTCGTGTCCAGCTCATTCATGTACTCGCACGTATGTACACATGTTCTGCAAAGAAGCAATTCGCACAGTAACGACTCGCAACTCACTCAACCCTGGAACCCTCAGAAGTCGGGCGTCGATACATCGACAGGGGTTGCCCTATGTCCTATGCTATGTACCGTACCTTGCTTCACGCACGCAGGAAAGACGGGTTTTGGGCGCTCTGGGGTGCGGGAGCACGACAGATAATACGCACTGTACATACGAAGTGCGCAGACGTCGACGCGCTGTCTTCGTACCGGTACTTTGGCCAGACGGCGTTCAAGGTTCACCACTTCGACACCGCTTTGCAAGCGACATCTCAAACTTCGACTTTACAACGCATTACGAGGCATCTCTGCACAGTACCTGATTCACCAGCGAGGAATCATCAGCATTGGCTCGCTCACTCGCCCTTGCTGGCAATCCAAGACCCGGATCCGAATCCCACGGGTCGAACAGCCAGCCTGGATATCCACTCCCCATTCGCCCTCACACCCGCACCCCCACCGAGCACCCAAGCATCCAAGCACACCAAGCAGCGCCCACACCTCTGAGTCTTTGACTGCCATTAGCTATCTATCTATTAGCTGGGCATACGGAGCAGATAGATGCTGCTGGGACACGCCCACTATGTCCTTGTCTTGGCACCAGCCCAACCCATGGCACGAGACACGCCGCATGGGTTGTCTCATCCGCATCGCATCGCATCTGGGACGTGGAGCATAGGCGCACACAAGGAGCATCGCCTTTGCGACCGATTCATTCCACGTCTCTCATGGACTTGCACTTGTCCATCGTCGCACACATTCCCGATCCCCAGCCAGCAGCAGTGGCTGGCCTGGGCAAGAAAAGAAGCCTGACATACATTCATAGCCTGCATACACACACCACACGCATCCCCTCCCACACCTTCATAGGTACTCCGTACATACATAATCATACAGCTATACCCTCCGTCACTCACCTCCAGATCTACTTCTACTTCTATTTCTTCTTCCCTCTTCTTCCCCTTCTTCCTCCTCTTCTTTTTTTGCCATCTTCCGCCCCTCACTTCACTGATTTTCATATCTTCTTGATCCTTTCCCACTCCTGCAGCATTTGTTGGCTGCTAAGAGTGAACTCTACCTACCTACCTACCTATATATATAAATACGACACAACTCCCCCCTCCATCCATCCATCACTACTCTCCTCTCCACGATCCTTACCAATATTCCTTTTGAACCTTGCCTGTTGTCGATGACAGCTAGCCATCAGGCATCATCTGCCTCCATAGACACCCACCCCCACCATCTCTCTGTCCTGAACAGGACCGACGGCGGCTTGCTCCAGCATGAGCCAGCTCCAGAACAACACGATCGAGCAGCTTCAACGTCGGCTGCAATCAGAACAGGCACTCAGAGCCCGGGCTGAGACAGAGCTTCTTCTTCTCAAATCTAACCCCGCGCAGCACGACGCTGCACTCCATGGTGGTATTGCCCTCCAGAGAAGGAGATCCAATGTCAGCCACGGTCTGGCGGCCTCTTCTACTATGATGGTCACTGTAAGTTTACACACTGTTGCCGCCCATCATTCTAGCACTGAGCTGTCACAGCTGCCGTACGTCACTAACACCATCACCACCAGGGTTCACAACGAAGGGCCTTTTCCCAGCAGGCACCATCAGCCCAGACAATGCGTCACACCGTGTCAAACCGCTCGGAGCCCAGCATGCCTTCTTTCCCAACTCAGCCTATGAGCCTATCACTCGACAGGCTGCATGCCTCCCAAGACAACCCTGCCAGTCGTCGTCTGCCCAGCGTCTTAGAGAACTGCGGTATTCCCGATGTTGGCATCAGCCCCAGAGACTACATTGCCGCCACCACCTGGAGCCATGAACAATCCTATCTGTCATCGACTGGGACAAACCTGTCTACTCAGGACTTTTGCAACAGTCATGCCCCATCAGCACCTCCCTCAATGATCTCGGCGTCATCGGCTGCTGAAGCTCCACTCCCCATGACACGCGAGAACAGCTCCTTTGGCTCCTCTTCAGTCAACATGACAAGGCTTGCCTCAGTTAGGTCGCAAGCCGACATGTTCTCTGCTCAGGACACACTGATGCCTTCAAACATGGATAACACAATGTATCCCGACTGGAAGAATATGGATTCCAGCGCCAATCTCCTCTTTATTGGCAGCAACCTTTCGCATTCGGCACCTCAAACATACACAGCGCCCGCCAATCCCAACCCCTACCTCCTACCCACCTCAGCTGCCATGGAGCGAAGCGACTCGAGCGCTAGTGCTAGGAGCACCAAATCGACTGCTTCCCAGCTAGAACGTCGTGCTAAAGAAGCTCGCGAGCGAATCCTACAAGCTAGTCGAGCTCGGATTGCCCCCAAACCCCAGCAAGACTCTTTAATCGAGTTGACGGCCGTTGCACCAGCCAAGGAGGCCAAAGTGGCGCTGAACAAGACCAAATACCAGCGGCCCAAGCATCCAAAGGTTCATTGCACCCAGTGCCAAGACTATCCCGAAGGCTTTCGAGGTGATCATGAGCTTCGCCGACATGTCAACGCCAAGCATGAGGGTATTGTCAAGAAGTTCATTTGCCGCGACCCTGCTTCGGCTGGCATTCGCTCCAATCTCAAGCTTCTCTACCCCCTTGAAAAATGCAAGGCCTGCGTAACTCAAAAGCCGTACGGTGCGTACTACAATGCGGCGGCACACCTTCGTCGCACGCACTTTAGGCCAAAGCCCCACCGGGGAAAAAACAAGCTCCCCATGGATGAGAAGCGAGGTGGTAAGGGCGGTGGTGACTGGCCACCCATGTCTGAACTCAAGGCATGGTTCGAGGAAGTGCGTGTCCATGTTGATCGCTCCGGTGCTCTCGACACGGAGACTGAGAATGCAGACGATGATGTCGAAGGCATGGACACCGATAACATTGATCTTGATCCCATCACCAATGGGCTGTTCTCCAGCGTGTCCCCATTCAGCTTTGGAGACGGCAACATGTCTATTGGACAGGATTTCTCTCCCGCATCCATGTTCCCTGGTTCTGATGGCACTGGGATTTCGCCTCTTTCCTCCGGCTCTGCATCTTTCGACTACATGGCTAACTTCAGCCCAAACACCACTGGTTTCAATATGATATCTCAGTCTAACTACGGCTCTTTCAGTGCATCATCCGCATCGGCGAATTCTTCGACGCCGCCTGCTTCCCAAAGCATGAGCCAACTCACCATCTCTGATGGGTGGGAGATGCGAGATACCGGTAGCCCCAACATTAACCTTGGGGGCCTTTGAAGGTGTTCCTTCTCGACTATATACATACACCTTGCCATTTTATAATAATCACTTATTGCAAAAAAGAAGAAGAAAAAAACTTGGAATTTCAGGGGAAAAAAGACAAAAAAATTAAATAAAGACAAAGTGGAGGAAATTGCGACGACAGAAATAAACATAATACAGAGCCATACAGATCAGTGGCCGCCTCACATGGCTATGATGTTGAAGGCAGGATTGGGTCTCACCACGCTTGGACATACCACGTCCGGCTGCTGTTCACCAATCCCATCCACCGGCGTTTTGGGGTCTTGCTCCTCATTTTCTTACATTTCTCTTCTTGCGTATACCTTTGCTCTTCTTCTTATTGTTCTTTGCTGTATCAATCTATCAGACGATGTTGGGGATACGTTTGGTCTGCCCGGTCACCATTTACCGGCAACCCCTAGCACACGACGCATCACCGGAACACGGTGGCCATTTCACGTTTTTTTTGTTCATCACCCGAAGGAAGTGCTTCATCATCGGGAAGACTGTGTACAAGGAAAGAAAGGATTGGTGCTGCACACGAGCGAGCGTAATGTTCATGTACATGATGTTATGGGGCTTGGACATGGGACCTAGAGCGGCGTTTGATGTGCGGTGTATGCACATTGATGATGGTTTATGAGTAATGATATTGGACTGTAAAGATAGGATGAGACATGGTGTTTTCTCGGGTATTGGGTATATGGGACATGGCGGTTCGGATAGATGTTAGAACAAGACTGTGGGATATGATGTGTATGCTATGATTTATAGTATTAACGCAGATACTCCGTACAAGCCAGATTATTATTTTGATGGCTTTTCAACTGACCGCTCAATCGTCCCCATTAGGTTGTGGGTAGTACTCCGTAAGAGTGGATAGAAAGAATCCGATAGTGCAGCCATGTCAAACTAGCCATGTGCCTCGTTTGACCAAAACTCTGAAAAGTGGATGCAGCTACCGTTCGATAACTGCTTGGTGCTTTTTGCAAATTGGACCTGATAACAAAGACAACTGCTATGTGATTGCTACCGTAATATCAGCGTGATAGGGGCAGTTTTGACGGATGAGGCTCTGGGAGGGTGCAGTCATGGAAGTGTGGTTGGTTGTTCCACTTGGAATATAGACCTCTTTTTTGCATTTTTATCATTTGATCCTTTTTTATATTTTTTTTTCAACGAACACATTCAATCCTCCTTTGTGAATGAAACACTCAGTCATAGACGCTGTGTAGATACTATCCAATGTAATCAATGGTGGGTGGATACTACGAATATGTGACAGACGGTCTGGTCCTGTGAGTGTTGAGAGCGCTACATATCTGCCCGCGTCCTTCTAAATCTCACTACGAGTATGAATTGCCATACGTCCATTGAAAACATGCACCGTTTATTAAGACGCGACATTCTCTCCCACTATTTCAGCCTCTGGAATGAATTCCTGCAAAGTCTCCAACCACCATCACCATCAGGGAAACATCCGCAAAATGGACACTTCCCTGTTGTCTATCTCCTTGTGGCCATTTTTGTCAATCACATCCATCGCGTTCTGGCGCCATGGATGACACAATTTTTATGGTACCACGCTATGGAGGACATGAAATTTGCGCGGTCATCGCCGCATTACTATCTCCAGGCGGCAATGGAGTATGATTTCTGGGATGTTGTGAAATGGATGTGCTGGTCTCAGGCGATACGTTTTGTTCAAGGGTTGATGCGGAGGAGAGTTCTACAGGGAGCGGCATCTGATATGAAGACGAACAAAAAGGAGCAGAAGAAATGTCAGGGGGTGATGGTTATGGATGATGTGTGTCGCGTGGTCTATCTTGCTCTTCTTCTGGCAGAGATGGAGAGAGCATATGTCTCGACATGCTGGGTTGGCGCACAGATATACGCTTACACTCGGCTTCTCGCCCTTGGCAACGACTCTGAGAAGGTATTCCTCAAGACCTTGCTTTTGGAGCGGTGGCCTTGGGCTGTTCTGCAATGGGGGTTCGTTCTGCGGTGGTTCTGGAGAGGGTTTGTGCCTGAAGCTGTGGCGGTGATGAGCAGCAGGCCTGCCGGGTTGGGGGCTGTGGTGAGATTGGTGTTGCATGGAGTGGTATGGAGGGGAACGGTGTATTTGGTTAGGTATTCGAATATGTATTTCTTGGTATTGCAGATGAGTGATATGGTGGTTACGTTTGGGTGGATGGGGGTGGTGGCTTTATGGTACATAGCAAGGGCAGGATATATAATTGTATAAGCAGCATCTTTTCTTTTGGAGTAGATACTCTCCATCCAGTCTGGAGAGCCGTATCAATGCTTGGCCGTCTTTCATAAATGCAGTCTATATCGTTGGGTATCATTCACTCCTCCCTCGCAACCATCACGACCTCTTCACATTATCCGTCCACTCCTTCGCCCCCTTGACACCCTCATGCCCCCGCCGAAACAACTGCCTCTCCCACTCATCCAACCCCCTCAGAAACTCCTCCCCCTGCCCTCCCAACCCAACCTCCTCCGCCTTCCGCGCATGCAACCCCACATCCGCCGCCCTCACCACAAACGTCCTCCGCAGCACGGCGCCCACCTCCCTCTCGTCAAACAGATCCAGCATGCGCACGCCCACGCCGTAGAAATGCGCGCTCTGGTCCCGCAGGGCGACGGCGCGCGGGTCGGCCTTGAGCGCGGCGAGGACTTGCTCCGAGAGACACGGCGGGGGGTTGAGCGTCAGCGGGGCTTTGGTGTCTTCGCCGGAGGACGCGAGGGCGAGCATTTCGGCGAGCCAGAGGGGGAGGAGGAGCTGGGTGCCTGGTTTGAGGCCGGTGGCGGAGTTGTCGAGGTGGCCGAGGTAAGGGACGTCGAGCTCGAATTGGCAGGGGACTTTCTGGGAGCTTGTTAGAGTGGGCTAAGGAGGGGGGAGAGATAGAGGGAGATGAGTAGTTACCTCCCCATCTGTGAGGATGGCATCAACGTCGTAGTAGGACATGGTGGAACTTCATTGTGGGTTTATGGCCACGGAGAGGTGACTGATGATGGCTCTGGGAGGAGAGATGGGAGTACTCGTAGAGGTGGTTTAGTGGGGTGTGATTTGAGTGAGCGTGTTGAGGCGCGCGTTTGTTGGAGATGCATTGCTGACTAACAGGGTCGACTCAGCACTCTCTCTCACAAGATGCCCTCCAGCTCTTTAATTCTGACTAGTATTCTCAATTAGGACCGACCGAGTACTTCGGATAACCGACTCTGTAAGATACTACGATACTACTCGAACCGTGCCGAAGCTCCGGGCATGAGCAACAAGTCCGATCGGAACTCCGTACTCGGTATTGATGGTCCAGAGGCCACTCTTAGCCATGGTAATATCCTGAATCCACTGCAACATAGTTACCGCACTCCCCGCCTGGTAAACAGTCTGTAAACATGGATTAATTGAAAATACAAACACCATAGAAACATGCAATCAAATGTAATAAATATACACACAAACAACCACTTTCAGACTTCAATCCACTTCGTACTACGAAGTACTACTCCGTACTAGTATTCAATTCAACTGTCAAGCCACACTCACCCGCCACACGCCTCACAAATACCTCTCCCGCTATTGGTGCCCACCAAAATGACGAAACGATGCGCTCAGCACGCTAACCCGCTAAAGCTCGGCAATCCGAGAGCTCTGTCTCTCCAGATAATCTCTCTTTGACTTGACATCATCCACCACAACTCATCGCCTCATATCCCAACCCACAGTCCAATTGGTAAGCATTACATACACCCTTGTATCCTCTCCCAGCTGCTTTAACACTCAATTGAGTGAACTCGACTCTAACTCGACTATCCAGTAACAAACAGTTCAAGCTCACACTCTTCTTACAGCTGCGGCGACAAAACCACCAAAATGTCCTCCTCCCTCTTCCGCGCAGCGCCTATCCTGCGCTCCAGCCTGCGCACCTCCGCCGCCAAACCTCTGGCCTCAATCGCCACAACCAGCTTCATCCGCTGGAAGGCCACCCTCCCTGATCTATCCTGTGAGTCTCCCTTCCCCCTCACCTCCCAGCATCCCCCTCCCTAACATCCAACCCGTCAGACGACTACGGCGCCCTCGAGCCCTTCATCTCTGGCCAAATCATGGAACTCCACCACTCCAAGCACCACCAGACCTACGTCACCGGCTTCAACACCGCTCTCGAGACCCTCGCCGAGGCCCAATCCAAAGGCGACGCCAAAGCCGCTGCCGCCCAGGCGCCTCTCATCAACTTCCACGGCGGCGGCCACGTCAACCACTCTCTCTTCTGGGAGAACCTCGCTCCCAACGGCAAGGGCGGCGGCGGCGAGCCCGAGGGCAAGCTCTTGGTAACATCAACCCTCCCTTTCTGGTTTCTGGCGCAAACAAAACCCCACCACTAACACTGAACCAATCAATAGACCGCCATCAACGAGGACTTTGGCTCCTTCGAAAACCTCAAGAAGCAGACCAACACCGCTCTCGCCGGCATCCAAGGCTCTGGCTGGGCCTGGCTCGTCAAGGACAAGACCTCCGGCACCCTCAGCGTTGTCACCCGCGCCAACCAGGACCCCGTCACCGGCAACCTTGAGCCTCTGTTGGGCATTGACGCCTGGGAGCACGCCTACTACCTGCAGTACCAGAACCGCAAGGCCGAGTACTTTGGCGCCATCTGGGAGGTCGTCAACTGGGGAACTGTCTCCAAGCGATTCGAGAAGTAGATGCACATATTTCCCATTGACATGAAAAAAGTAACAAAAGAACATAATACTAGTGTCAGAATTACTGTATCTTGTAGTAGGTCATTGATCAAATGCAATATGGCAAACGCAAGATTACATCTTTTGAGTTGTTCCAGGTGATATGCGTGCGCAGACTCCTCTAGCTGGTTCGTAGTGCAAAGAAATGATAGCCCCTTCCCCTTGAAAAAAATGCTCAAGCTGACATGCTGCAGAAACAATCAACCGCTTCCAACAATAGATACCCGTTCATAGAAAGAAAACAGCCCCCCCCCTCCCCTCAAACTAAAAGAGCTGCTGCTCATGGCTTCTGGCACCTTGCAATGCCTTGATAGGCTGCCAACTCGGTTGGATATGCATCTGGAAAGATTTCACCCGCAAACTCGTACCAATCCTGGTTTTCTGAGCGGGTGCGAGCTTCGAAAAACTTGGCATACTCCCACCACTCAGGATACCAACCGGCACAGTCCCACCCCGTGATGCACACGATCTTGCTGCCGCTCACAATGATATTCCTTGGACTGAGCTCTCCGTGGGAGAGCACTAGGGAATATGACGGCCGAAACTGGTAGGCTAGTGTTGCGGTCACGGCATTTGGAACAGACGAGGAGAATGACGACAGCAAGAAGGCGACGAATTGAGCATCGGTGGGATTGGGTCGGATGGCCCAGTACGTGTTGCGAGAATGCTTGTCCAAAATGAGAGAGTATGGGCCAGAGCGGATGGATCCCAGTTGCCGTTTCTTCCCGTTGTGGGCGGAGCTCCTCATTTTGGTCAAAATCTTTCGCAACTGTCGTGCGTACCCGACTTTGGTCTCAGGGGTAAGCTCGAACCAGACGTCCTCCAGCAGCTCCCCTTCCACGGTTCGGTCTATCCCACCACCCAAGCGGCTCTGGGTGGGCAGCTGCAGCATTGGGAGCTGGAATTGAACCTGTATCATCTCATTCAACAACAGGCCGGCGTTGGAAATGTTGCGGTGCTGCGTTGTCGTAGCAGGGTTGCTGATCCTGACGCCCTTGGGTTGAAGAGTCAACAGCAGAGGGTAGGACTCGAGGAGGCTCTCGAGATAAACGGTGTGTTGATTGGATGGTGGTGCTGGAGACACGGAGAGTGTTAAGTATGCATGCACACAAACGATGAGGGGAGGAGCAGAAGGGATGACTTACCAGGCGGCAGGACTGGAGGGTCCGAACACTCGGGGATTTTCTGCGGCTGGTGCTTCTGCTTCTTCCCCTTATTGTCCAGCTCACTATGGGCTCTCTTGATGCCTGCCACCGTTGAACGACGTTTGCCACTGGATGCCTGACCCTTCACCACAAGTGGCACGAGGCGGGGCTCAGTCGCCTTTGGCAGCAGGCGTGGCAGAGAGCCCTCTTCCTCCTTGATGTGGGCAGGGCCATTACCAAGCGCAAGACGGTTGGCGCCAGTGATGCCAATCGGCGGCCCGTTCCCCAGCCCTATGGCCGTGTCACCGTGAGGCCCCTTGTTGTCATCAGGAGGCGGAGAGCTCTGGAGAAGCATTCTCACTCGCTCAGGATTCATCCCTTCCATGTTGTGTGGCGAGCTGATAATAACAATGGGCTCGAGGGCTTCGACAGTCGCCATGACGGTTGCTGGCTGCCGCAGTCTGAAGGATAGGACGAGAGGCACGATTTGCGCAACAGAACGGTTAGGGCCTGACTATGGGGAGAAGACAGTTGTCAGAACTCTCTGTGTTTACCTTTTCGCCTTTAGGGAGAGGCGGGAGAGGCGGGAATTGGGGTGAATTGAATGGAGAGCTGGAAAACAAGTGACAAAGTCGGTTACGGAGTGTCGCAGAGCGGTTGCAGGAGGAGGATGCACGTGGAGGCAAGAACAGCTGTTGGAGGCAGAGAGAGTACCTGCAGTGCGGGAACATTTCTCTTCTCTTGTCTCTTTTCCCTCTTCGCTTTGGGGCCTTCCTTCAGCAGTATTCTCTGCTTCACCGTCGCCTTCCTGCCCATGACACAGGAACCACAATACTTGCCTCAGGTACAGGTACCTAGTAGGTGCTGAAGTACAGTACTTGTGATGCATCCAGCCGCCGTGGCAATGATTCTAATGCATCCCAATATCAGAGATTCATTGCTTATTCGTCCAAACTTTCGCAACATCAAAACTGCTTTCCCCTTCTCTTCTTCATGCGCCGTTCGCTCTTCATCATGAGGTTACTTTACAAGTGGGGCTTTTAAGACATGTTGCTGCATCTCTTCTTCACTGTTGTGAGTACTCGCAAGCAAGCCTTCTTTACTTTGAATAAACAACAGGAAATGGAAGCCATTCCGGTTTGGTGATGCTTTGAATTGATAACCACTGATGACTAATGCTGTTCTGTTCGGTTCGGCACTTGCTATCTCGGACCCGATCCTTCTAGTGTCGGCGCCCGTCCGGCCGCTAATATGATCCTTCCATCTGTTTAGGCACCCGTCTTCCTCTCCAAAATGCGGCGATAACCGCGACCATATTCTTTCAATGGCCCTCCGATCCCTTGGTCTGCTCGCCTTGCTGGCGATTCCTCTTGCTGCTGCGGAGACTCCAGCAAGAGAGCCGATTCGACCCAGCAACGAGAGTGCGAGAGCCAACGCTCATCACATCTTCAACGCGATCCATTCAGCCGGTCGACAATGGGGCTCTTCCCTGAACCACAACGGCTTCAGCTTCATTCCCGTCGTCATGCCGGCTGGGACACCGCTGTACCATGGAACTACCCAAGATCACCCGCCTACAGGCCCTGAATGGCTGGCCTTTGAGGTCGAGCACGCAGAGGCTTTCGCTTCATCATTAATGAGGGGAGTAAGCCAGCCCGGTCGCGGACGCTCCAGTGACTCTACTGCGCAGAAGCCCTTGGATGCTACACACGAAGGTGAAGACCAAGAGGGTAATATTAGAGGATATTTCCACACCTACCGGACCACTCGCGACGTGCGGTTCCTTTACGTTGATGGAATGTCTGCGGCCAAGACACACATGGGGACACTCGATTCACAAGACTATCTCCTTCGCGAGAACCGTACCAACACCCATGATGGTTTCATGGATGAGCAAGGCCGCGCAAAGAGCCTGTGTGAGATGGTTACAGAGTGGGGCTTCGATGGTATCATGCGAATGGAGGTTGGATTTGAGATCATATACTGCGACTTCAGCTCTGGACTGCAGCTTGATTCAGCCCTCCGAACCTTCTTCACGAATGACAAGATTGGTGCGACCGATATGGTGTACTTTTCGTGGTCCAGGGCCGTTGGTGAGCGATATGACGGCCTGGGCGGAGGTCGAGTTCGCATGGACTTCTCCTCCATGATATCAGGCTTTTTCTTTCCCATTAACATCTCCAACACCGACCCAGATCGGCCCGACCTCATTCGATTGGGTGCCGCATCGCTGGATGAACTCAAGGACATCAGAACATATGTGCGCGATGTCTGCACTCAGCCCAGGAAGTTTACGGTCAACTGGCAGGATGTCACTGACATGATCATCTCTCGGTTATCGGGTCGGTTGGTATCAATGGCCTCGTCGAGCCTATCCACCAAACACTTCATCACCGAACTGGAGGGAGCGACACTCACGTATTATGAGGCACCTCCTCTGCCGGGAGATATCAATTTAGTGACTGGAACTGAGAAGAATAGAACTGCCGAGGCGATTGAGCGGTGCGTGGCGCACCATCTTCAACAGGCACTACTCTCCCAGGACTGTTGGACTATCTTTGACGGTCTCAGCTACACTGCTCTGGAGGCCGTTATGCAAAACATCTGCCACAAGCTTTTCTTCATGCGATCACTGATTCTCGAGGCCTCTCTCGATTCGACGGCTAGTTCGTATCGCATCAAGTTGAATGAGAACAACAAAGAACAGGAAAAGGCCGTGAATACAAGTCGAAGTCTTACGCGAGATCTCATGAACGAGCTTGCCTGGACTGCATGGAAGAAACCGCAGCCGTGTGCGGATGGCGAGATAGTCTTTGTTGCCATGTGGCCATATGGCAACGAAGAAGATCACTGGAACCCAGGCTGTCGGTCTCTCGAGGAAATGGCTATGCGCAGGTCGACATACTGGAGAGGTTTTGGAAAATGAGGACCTTCACAAACACCAACCTCTCGTACAAGGTTATGAGGGCATTCAGGCCAGCGTCTGATACATACGACCATAGGTAGTGGAAAGTTCGGGGTCCCGTCCGCTCCCCCATAGACAAGCCACTAACCGGCAGATTAGTAGTTGGGTGGGTGACCACCAGCGAACACCGGCTGTTGTATGTTTTCCTTTTTTGCCTTTTTACTGTTGTGTACTTCGTATGCATGTGTGGATATAATACGAGTTGAGAGATCAACCAGCACATACGACCACATCCATTGGAATATACGGGATCCCGTCAAGCTCTTTTCTTGAGTTTGATGTCCTCCATTTTTTGCCTCCAAAGACTCCAAATTTGGAGTCACATGATTCCGTTTTTGGAGGACAATGAACCCCCGCGCTAAGCAATTTACTACCATTAAGTCACTTGACCCTACCAAAAAAACGGAGCTCATACCGCCACCGTTTTGTTCATGGCGGCAGTTCCGATGTCGGTAGTGTACTTGCATCCCGACGTTTACGGGCATGCTAGCTATTAGGCTCACACCCCCTCCGGTACAAGGGTAAGTGTAAATCCTAACCAATAAAATAGCGACACGCAGTGACCCTAGGTTCCTGAAACGCGCCGAATATAGGAGTTAAGAACTTACCCGATATCTCGTAAGCTGGACTATATGGCTAATATTGCGGGATAAAAAATTCTCCCATATCCTGTTACGACGCTTTTATATATCCGGGTATGGGCCAGAGGTATTAGACGTGTCGGATAACGTCGGTCTAGTTGTTGGAATAAGCAAAAATGGGTATGCAAGGGAACCTGTGATCTGACGTGAGGTGAAACAGAATGCGCGGCGTTCTGTTTCTATGATAAAATGGCGGGAGGAGAATCCAAGGAAGAGGAGGAGGGAGGAGAGCACATGGAGCAATTGAGTGGAATTCTGGCGCCCTATTTTCGTGATGTGAACAAGCTGACTACGTAACTGGGTTTCCAACAGATCCAGGACCACTAGGATCGCTATGATCCAAACAATCCAAGTACATTCACTATATATCTCCTTTATATATATATAACTGGCTTATCACTCATTTAGTATAGTTACTTAGATAGTCGTTAACCAATTGCATTCACCAGAACCGCCTGTTCTACAGAATCGTAACTACGTTACCCTGCTCAGTATTCATCCCTAACCTCTCCGTCAACGTAAACCCACGAACCTCAGTTTATCCCTTGAGAATCAACCCGGATCGTTACACGTCTCTGCATTCCAAGCCGTGGGCTTTAAGCTCCAAACCAACCAAAATCTCGCCGCCAATAATAATTGTCCTTCGCTGTAGTACTGGCCGTTAGGTACTGATTTGCGGTATACTTAGACAGTTTCGGATATATTAACAGTCTTAAAGATAAATAAATCTAGCAGAGGAGTATCGCATGCATTTATAGGCTTACTGGAGTTGCTCTATATTGCGCCTTTAGGCACTAAAACAATAGCAGAGAGGTTAAGCTAAGCGGCGGATGCGCTGGTTAAGGGCGGGAAGGATAGGCTTTTTACGCCGATATATTTGATGGTTAGAAAGAAGCTGATAGCTTAAAGAGAGAGTCTATAGAGGTGATGTTTTAATTTTCAATTGGGGTTATTTCTGGATAATTGCTGCTTAATTGGAGGCACATGATAGGGGCTACTATAGAGATGGATAATATTAGTGCTTTGACTTATAGTACTTCGTAATGTCAACCTTTAGCATCTTCCTCGTTGTTTGACAATTCACGTTGTTGGCGGAGTATCCAAAAGATGCCATTTGCCTCTGATGAAGGTTAGCACAAATCATTTATGTCATTGTCTCTATAAAATTTGTATGTAGGTGACTGCAAATTCCCTGCCGGGGGGGGGGGGGGGGGGGGGGGGGGGGGGGGG
>JAOALB010000240.1:0-21616 GCA_025331125.1 Mycogone perniciosa
ATAGATAAGGAGCACTTTGGTCAAAGCCGCACCCCCCCCCCCGCACTCGGCACAACGCATCGGCTTTGGAACCGAACCAAGAGATTTTATCAATCAAAGAAGGTTCCCTCGCGGAGAAAGAGAGGGATCTCCGAGCATCTCGAAAGGGGGCGTGGCGGAAAGCATTTCCACACCCCTATAGTGTGGCCCTTTTTAAATTCCGATTTTCCACATTTCTTCTTCTCTCTTTTCGTCATGCCACCATCAGGCACGGCCGCAGCTCCTCTCCCTCGCATGCCGGTGAAGCAAAAAATGGCTGTCTCGTTAAAATCACTTGTGTCATCGGTCTGGGGAGGAGGAGGTTCCGGAGCCGGGAAAGGGGGCGGGCCGGCCCGGATAGAGGAATTGTTCACCAAGACAGACCCGGCAACGGATGGGGAGGATTGTCTTCGTGACTGCGAGGGCTGCTCAATCAAGTACCCGCGGGGGTTCAAGGTGGATGAGGAGGATGTGCTGTATGGGCAAGTGAATGGGTGGAGTACGCATGTTCTGGTGGGAACGGGCAAGACGGATTGGGTGAGAGATGTGGCGGACGAGAAGGGGAGTGTGATGGAGGCGATTGAGAAGGCGACGAGTCCTACAAACGGGGTGAGTTTGGACTGCTTCCTTTTCTCAAGATGGGTGAGGTTCTCATTGTTGAGCGAGATTCTCATGAGTCTTTTGTCTCGGCATGAGATCTCACCTAGGGATAAATGAGTTGAGAATCGTCATGAAAAATTGAGCTAACCAACTTCACAGAAACTCAAGCTCTCAGCCTCCAACATTCCCACTCCCCACGACACAACCGACTACTCTGAACCAACCACTCTCCTCCTCCTCCCAGCCTTCACCCTCGTGCACAACGTCCATCCCAAAAACGTCTCCCTTCTCATCACCGAGATCATCAACCACGCCCCCACCAACTCCTCCCCCTTACGCCCCTGGTCCTCCATCCCAGCCTCTCTCCCCAGCCCGGACCCGTCTCTCCCACCCCTCACCACCAAAGCCTGTCCTCACAGCGCTGTGATCCTCATGTGCAGCCAAAGGACTCGCGACGTGCGCTGTGGACAGAGCGCGCCGCTTTTGCAAAAGGAGTTTCAGAGACATCTTCGGCCGTTGGGCTTGTATCGCGACTTGCACGATGAGAGACCGGGCGGTGTGGGGATTTACTTTATCAGCCATGTGGGCGGACACAAGTACTCGGCGAATGTGATTGTGTACCGGAGACCGAATGCCTTTGGGCAGGATGACGAGCCGTTGCCAGAGGGTGTGAGGGAGGCGCAGGCGGCGAAGACGGTGGAGGAGGAGGAGGAGGGAGAGAAAGGGGATGTGGGCGCGTCACAGTGTATTTGGTTGGCGAGGGTGAGGCCGGAGGATTGCGAGAATCTGGTGAGGTATACGGTTTTGAAGGGCAAGGTGGTGAAGCCGGAGACGCAGTTGAGAGGAGGGTTTGATAGGGCGAAGGGGTTGATGAGTTGGTGATTTATGGTAATGCTTTGAGATGCTCCACGTTGCTTGAATGAATGAATGAATGAATGACAGATAGATAGAGGGGAGGATTGGCTCAGCAATGGCTAAGCGATGGATATCGCATGGAAAGGCCTAATGGAAGACATATATTCGGGACAAGGGATACATAATACAGGATCATAGACAATAACAGAGTTTGATCATAGACACGAAGTCATTACAACTTATTGGGAGCAACTTTGGTTTTTCGAGTAGAAGTGAGTAAAAAACTACAGAACGCATTGATGAACCCCTAATATCGCCATGTTGACCAGAATTCTCAAGAAAAGAAAAGCACCTTTGCAACCTATGAAAAGAGGCTTCTTCACAGCTTCCTCGCCGTCCCCTTTACCATTCAACATCATTCCTAGGAGCTAGCATCAGCAGCATCAGCAGCCCGCAGCAACTGGAGCAACTCCTGAGGAGTCAACTCCCGCAGCGTCTCCGCTATGGCCTGAAGATTGGTCGGAACTCCTTCTGGTGTATTGTGTTAGCATAGTCAGATTCCTCGTGCTTAATAGAGTGCTCAGAATCACCATGGCCACGCCTTTTGCTCGCACCATTGCCGTTCACAGGCGTCTTTCTCCGCATCGGCCAGTTAGCGAACGCACTCGAGGCATTCGAGGTATTGTTCCCCACGCCCGCAGCATGACCACTGATATGTGACGGGCCAGCGTCAGTATCACCGAAACGTTCGTGTCGTCCATATCTAGCGCTGCAGTTGAACGCCCGACGATGCTGGTCGACCGTTGGATTCCCCCCTCTGAGTATAGCGGCCTGCTCTCTCGATCCCACATCAATCAGCGCAGCGACGTACTCAAGTTGGCTCTCCAGCCTCTCTACGCTCTCTCGCATAGTGCCCTCGTCTTCCCACATCAATGGGAGGCAACTCAGGCTGCGGAGCCAGTTCTCAGGATGGCCAGAGAATTGCGCGGGTGGAAGGGCAGTCATATTGATGGTTCCCGTGGGCAGCAGAGGCATCTCGCTTTGGATGAACTCATAGGGATTTTGGAAGAATAAGTCCCAGGAGGTTTGCGATATAAGCCGCTCCGCATCTTCAAGGCGTTGTTGGGCTTGGGCGTGTTGACTTCGGAGAGAGGAGTGGATGCGCCGGAGGGTGTTTAGGCAGGCTGATAAGCGCTGCTCGTGGGCAAGACGAGAGAAGGCTACCTCTTCATCGTTGTCGAACATGTATTGGTTGTGATCTCGCTGCGGTTGCTTTCCTTTCCACTGGCTTCGGCTCTGCTGGCGAGAGAACCTCCCAGTACTAGCCCGAGAGAAGTTCCAGAAGGGATGCTCCATAAGAGGTTCAGGGGTTGGGCCCCTGATGAATTCCCACGGGACCTCATTAGAGGTATCATACGACGGCTCGGACACGGAAGAGAAAGGGTGCGGCGGCGCCATGCCGTGTTGTTCTTGGACGAAGCTCTCAGCCCTCGACATGTTTGCGCGGTATGAGAGGACGATACTATTTAGTGATGACAGGAGAGTTGCACGAGTTCCTTTCTGTGAGAGGATTCAGCTGTTGGAAATGCGAGAGCTGAATGGAAGGTTGTCAAGAGAACAGAGGGTTGGTTGGGGGAGAATCATATATACTGGACGTGAGCATAGCAGTGATTCATAACATCTTGAAGAGCCACGAATCAAGCACAATTGCAAACTAACCATGATGCGGATATGGCAAAGAGTCATTCATCAAGGCAGCCTTGCGAGACGAGAGGAATACATGACTGTGATTGACGGCATCATTCAGGGGTAGGAGGGCAAACTGCTCGTCAGAGTTGTAGAACGATTGCAAACCAAAGAAAACAGAGGCAACATGCTTCTTTGATGCAAGAAGCAAGAAGAAACTCCTAGATTTGTCTATAACCTACGGAGTACACCGTAGTTACTTGTTAGATACCGCAAATATTCAAGACACAAGCACTCAGTCCAAGTCAACTCACAACGAAGAGTCACCGAAATCATAACAGGATACGAAGAAAATTTTAGTTTCAGTTACTATTCATGATGTTTTTGTTGTACTGCTTATAAACTATGTAAATGCCAAACACTATCGCCAAACCCATTAACCATCCACTTGACATGTCTTGTTCTCGTACATCTACACTTGAATCATCAACCCATTGTATATATCCAAAACAGCACAGTACCCATATGTTCATTCCCATGAAGTTAACCCAATGCAAAATGCTTAAAACTCATAAGGCATCATTATCAAAAATCCCAAACCGGTATGTTCATCCATAATCTCTTTTCGCAAATTAGACCCTCCTCATAGAGGGCTGCCGTAGATTTTGTGTGTGTTTTTTTGGTTGTCTTCGCCACGACACAGCTTCGCGCATCCCCGGAACAAAACCCTCTTAGAGGGACGCATGGCGCCTTTGCACCAAGAGAGTTTTGTTAACCGGGGCTAGTCTGCTATAGACGTTGTGCCGGTGCTAGTCGATTCAGAGGTCACGCTGAGGTCTCGCCGCGCGGTGTGTACCAGCTTCCAGATGCCGAAGGATATAGCGGCGAGGATGACGAAGAGGACGATGATGATGATGGCGATGACGTGGTTTCGTTGGGTCATGGTGATTGTAGGAGGCCCCGCCTCATGGGGAGTGAGACCTGGGGGTGTAGAGGATGATGTAGAGGATTAAGAGCGTCGCCAGAGCACGCGAATAGTCGCCTTGAGGTGTTGACTAGGACACTGACGTTCCAGTTAGTTGTGTACGCTCCGCAAGGGTATTGGCGTTGGGTTTCGAAACATACCAAAGACGAGGCCGTTGACACTATTTGCAAAGGTCTGGCTGGTGTTGATACAAGAGCTACTGCAAACTCAACTCAACCGAGCAATAGCAAAATAGCCCACTAAAAGTTGAAGCAAGGAAAGCCCGAATATTTCTTGAAGCAAAATGCGTAGCAATGGCAGAGCAGGAAGCAGAGGCAGAAATGGGCATAGTCCAAGGTGAGGATATATAGGTGGTTGCCCCGCCACCCGGTTTCTTGCAGCCAGCCCCAAGTCAATAAAAATTCGCAAGGCTGGGGAGCTTTTAGCTGGAGCTTTAAGAGCTGTCGCGTTTCGGCGCGGTACGTATCCGTCTTACGAGTACTTCGTAGAGGTCCCCTGAGGTCCACTTTTACAGGGGCTGCGGCTTGCTGGCGGGGCCGCTCTAGACGCTCCAGAAGCCTTCCCAGCCTCATAGTAAAAAATGGCCCAAGGCCGATCCTTTGTCTCAAAACATCACGAGGGATCCTGGATTCAGCTCAATTCTGCTGTTGCGCTTTGGAATCCTTCGTACAGAGTACTCTGTAGTTTAAACAGGGTCATCCATAATCAATGGCCAGGATGCACAAAGTACTTGTAATACTTCATCAGACATAGCATCATACTTTTATATGACCTCGGCAAGGAGTTGATATAGTCGTACCAACTACTTCGTAAGTACTCCGTACATCACTCTGTAAACCACAGCAAGAATACTGTAGTATCACGTTTGACACAACTGTCTGTCCATCGCCCACGTATCTTGAACTTGATGAAGAGCGAGGCGGTATTTGGGTGTCGCCAATATCGCCAATCACCTGAAAAGACGCATTCAAAGCAAGCCGAATGCGCCAACCATAGAGCCAAAAGAACCATTTCATCCCTTTCCTATTTCCGTGAGCATCCCCTCAAATCAAAGAAAAAATTGCAACATCCCCTCGGCTCTCTATATCATTCGGTTAGAGCCTTGTTTTCCTCCCTGATGATTCTTACGTGTCGTTCATAAAAGAGGAGCATCTGTTTGGCATCGGTCAGTTCATTCAACATACAAGCAATTATCAAGCGACGGAGCGACGGAGCGGTTTCTCACCTTCTGTGGGCACTTCTTGTATATGACCGACGTCTCATGCTTCGTCTTACGGCCGTTCTTCCAGACGAGGTACACAACAAGCTTGCCACTGCCCTCATCCTCGCAGGCGTCAATCGACTCAATCTCATCTTCCCATGATCCCGCTGGGGGGCTCCATTCCTTGGTGGCTGGCGGTGTCGAATCACCAGGATGGACACCATTTTTTCGTGATCGTTTCGGAGCTGCTCCGGGTGTTGCGCTTGATGTTCGGCCACGCTTCTTACCCCTGGCAGCCTCTCGTGATTCTTCAAATATTCTCTCCCGGCCACCAATTTCCTTAAAGTATGCGTTGAGGACATCACTTGCTGACTCCCTAAATCGCGCCAAGTCAGTCACTGGCATTTGTTTGACCAATATCCTCCAACACCACACATACATCAAGTTGTCTTCGGGTTCCCAGGTCATGTCTGATTTCTTCTCGTAGCCCTCCCATTTGACAAGAAACTTTAATGTGCCCTGGAAGAAATTAGCGACCTGTCGCAAAACATCCGCGGATGTATCTGCGTCTCTCCACATACGTCCTCGTCAACCATGTGCTTTTTGATCGTCTCGACGATGAATCTGCGATCCGTAAGAACCTGAGCAGCTCAAGAAATCCAGGTAATCATACACGTTCTCTTCAAGGTCCCCTTCTTCCTCCTCATCTTCATCTTCATCACCTTCGTCCTCGTCCTCCTCATCGTCGACGTGCCCGTTGGCCGCTTTAGCGCTCTTCACAGGCGCGTCGTCCGAAGCATCGTCTGATGCCGAGTTGCGCAGTGACCTGACTGGCCGTGCGGTCTCGATATCTGAGGTTTCATCGTCGCTGAGTGCTGCTTTTTGCTTAGCAGAGTCCCTTCCTTGATGTGCCATAATGGGTCATGTCGATGCAGAAAGACAAAGTCCGAGCAGGGTTCTGTCTTACAGCTGGTAGGCTGGCATTTGTTTGTAACCGCCCGGCGCATAGCTGCAGCTGCCGCGGGGATCAAGGGCGGTGAATTGGGCACATACCTGGAGGCATTTTTGCGGGTTTCTAGCTTACTTTGTGGGCACCGTCGATTCGGGGTGATGTGGGCGCAAAGTGGTCGCAATAGTGATGCTATCGAGACATAGCAAACGCGATGCGGCGCGACTTGAGGTTGGATTTGACCAGCCACCAGAGGTGTTGTGGTCACGTGACTGTGCGTTGAAACATGATCGTCTCTTGTGCTCGCCAAATAATACGCCGGACTACGAAGCATCACTTCGTAGTACTCCGTACATCGGGAATCCTTCTTTCAAAGTGGTGAATCAGTAATAAACGCAAATTTTGGGGCGTGGAGACCTGGCCCGAATATTATTCTGCGAGATGCTACAGAGTATTACTACCAGCCAGGTAGGTACTTGGTAGTTTGACCAGTAATGTTCCGATGCGCTTCATGTTAGTACTCAACCAGTCTTACTCAGTAATCCTTACGAAGTATTACATAGATGAGTTATCACTTTTTTGTTCTCCAGACATGCCATCAACTTCCCTGTCTTTCGGATTCTCTGGGTAGGTATTTCTTCTCTGCTCTGGGAAGCCCCATCCGAATCCGATAGGATCGGGGTTGAAACAGAGTCCCAATTTGGTTGAACGATCAAGTTCTGGGAATGTCTCTCTTCATCGAATGACTAGACTTGGCCTCTCTTACTTCAACTCATCCTTTCGTGTTGCAAACGCTCGGGTTTGGCACCGACTTACTCCGTACTCCGTAGTAGCATCTGCAACGTTAAAGTCATCCGGCAGTAAATCCTGAAACGAGGGCTGCTTGCTCGGTTGCCGCCGACATGCGTTGATCGTGCGTCCGACTCTTTGCTTTCAATTGCCCCGAGTCGCATATCGCGCGACACTCTGCGGAGAAAAGATCTCCGCCAGGCACCACACCCATACCAAGTAGTGGTAGTAGTAGCAGTAGTAGTAGATATTAGTACTTAAACGGATGGATATCGGCGGCATGAGGGAGGGGTTTCCGTTGGTTCACCGTAGGGAGGGAGGGTTGTTAATTTGGCGATGCATATGTTGGGATGTCTTGCAGGCGCCATGTACAGATAGTAGTAATATGAGAAAGATCCTCGACGCGCGATGGAGCCCCCCAGGATGCATATGGGTAGTATTTGTCCAGAGTACGAAGTGCCATTTCCGCACGACACGGAAAGCAGACGGAGGCCGCTGCAACAGAGCTCCCAAGGGTGGCATTTTGCATACCCGAGGCCGAGAAGAGCTATCCACGTCTCAAGACAAGAGAAAGAGAGCACATGACAATCCATCTCGTAACCCTCGAGGTTCGATTGACGCCAAGCTTCGCATCCCCAGTTAAGTTAAAGGTGTCCATCAATGGAACAAGGCCAACTGTCCCAAGCTCACGCACAGCCAGAAAAATGAGCAGACCTGCCAATTGCAGAAAGGTCGCTCGTCCTGACCGGGAGGAACCATAGCATGCACGCAATCACACTCGTATCCGGCACGAAGGAACCTCCATGACGAGCCAGGGATTCAACCGTGTACAATACCCGTATTCCGTACGAGTATTACTCCGTACTCATGAATCAGATGCCATCCACCAAGCTTTCACACCGGCGAGTGGGAGGGAGGAAGAATGCGGTTGCGCTCATATCGCTGCTTTAGGGTAAAAGAGTCGAGATTCACAGGCCGCGCGGCTAACAGAGAAAATGCACAGCTGATTCGTCTACTCGTACTCAATATATAAATTGTCATACTACAACTATTAGACCTTCATCCTAGATGTTTCATGTGTCGGGTTCTCATTAGCTCATGCGGCTAGTCCGTACAAGTCGTAAATACTAGTGGGCAAATCGTAGATTTCGATCTCAGAGAGCAAAGTGGGCAAAAGGAAGCAATCACACAAGGCTGAAGACGAAACGCTCCAGCGTGGGCCACGTACCATTACTACTATTACTACTATGGAGTGCCGGCGGGAGACTCACAATAGTAGCAGTATCAGACAATTTTCCTCATTTCAGCATATGTACTCCGTATGAGCAGCTAGTACTCCGTATTCACGATGGAGTTGATTGGACCGGGATGGACAGAGGGCGCACCACCTGTCGGCAGTAGTGCATACATAGACCTGGCAGCCCTGTATGTCGTCTCCACGATGCTCGGGATGCTTGCTTGAACTCTGATCGAGGTATCATCGGGCGTTTAACAGAGCCGAGCTCAATACTCCGTACTCCGTAGAGGGAACCGAGTTAGCCACGGCAACGACTCGGACAGATATGCAAGTCGGATATTTGTCATTAGGTACGAATATTCGGTTGCGTACTCCATAGTTGCGCACATCTTGCCTATCATGGCGTACGGAAATCCAACAATGGCCGTGGCTTATTCACTTTGTCTGACTTGGAGAGTCTTGACTTTGACATTCTGCCAATTGTGTGTGATAACCGCAGCGGAATCTTCCGTCACATTACTATCAAAATATCAAATGTCAAAGACAGTGTCTCAACACACGTCAACAGCCAGTTAAGTTTCTGAGATCCGGATTCAATCTTGCCACTTGGGAGTTTCAGGGGCCACGGGACTCGAACAAACAACAGACGCCATGATGGAGCCCTGACGAAGCATTGAGGGATTTCAACCAAGAGAAAAAATTTGCCAAGGTCATCTGAGTCTAGAGCGGTATTAGAACTTCTGCAGTGGAAAGGGGTCCTCCTGTATGTATTATGCAGGCGCCTTTCTTAGGATATTATGATGCATTGTTGGCTGCGAGAACCATGGCCGATGACTGGTCGGTGCCATCCATGCTGATGAATCTCCACAGCCTTGCCTAAATCACCACTGTGTACGGGCGGGAACGCTGTCAAAAGCTTTTCGACCTGTGACAGAATCCTAATCTAGTGGATGAGAGTATTTATTCATTGATGACAGTGTAGTACTAGTTCTAGTTGGTTGCCTTTGTGGCAGTTTATATGTGTTTTCCCCAGAGTTCAAGCATTCGTGGGTGGTTATACGGAGTAGTAGTAGAACGAACAAGGGTGGTAGTAGTATTAGTATACTCCCTGGAGCTCATGTAGTGCTACTTACCAATTGCCAAACGGACATGTGGCCCGGAGTAAATGCAATTGGCGGAGAGACAGCCGAAAAAGGATCAAGGGACTACAAGAGCGACATGGAGGTCCCGTCATCGTTTGCTCATGCAGGAGACCAGACAGCAATTAGACCGTTGACGAACGATAGAGGAGAGGGGGCGAGACGCGGAAGTGCTGTGACAGCTTCCGGAGCGGACCGGGGTGGCATTCAAAAGAAACGAATTTGTTGGCAAACCAATGTCTCCTCTCCTTAGGTCCTCTTTTGCTTTGGGCCATGTGGACATTGGGGAGGAGTGCGGGCGTTGTTGATTCAGTGATGGCGTATTCATTAAGAATGAATGACAGTTTGCTTGACCCCCCCTGGATGAACCTGGGAGATCTCCCGAAAGGGCACCCCTGGAGCTTCGGATCTTTTTGATCTCACACAATATCTCCTCGTTGGGAAAGGATACTAATACCACTGTTACTACGACCCTTAATAGTTAACATCTTGACTACTTCTGTACGAGTAGTAATATATATATATATGTAGGTGAGTGAGTGCTGAACAAGATGGCGATTAGCGATGAGCCACAGCTAGGCTAGGCAATGGTAAATGCTCCGGCTAGACAGCTGCGCGAAAGGCACCAAATCCCATGTTCGAAAAGGAGGCCAGAGTAACCCTGTGTGGTCTGGATCTTTTGCCACTCGCTCAGTCGGCAGGTTGGCACGCACGCACGCTGTTGGGGGGTCGTATCGCGCGCACTTTCGTTCTGCGGACATGTAGGCAAAGCCCTTGGCGAGGCGACAGAGAGGCAGGCAATCAATCATATTGGCTTCAGTTAACGCTTGATGGACGCGATCTCCTTCACCATCCATCCATGTTGGTTGAAGCAGCCTCTCGCCCGGTTTCAACTCTTCGTAAGGAGACGGAAACGAGTAGCAAGCAGCATCAGGCGCTGCTGTTCTTCTCTCCGCCCTAGGAGGGATTTCGACAAGTAGAAAGGAGACAAGCAATCAACTATACCATATATAGAAGCAAGCTTGTTAGGTTGGCGTCTGGCAAGCTTTCGTTTATGATTAGGGGGGAGTGATGGCATGCAGGTTACCTTGAGTTGGCTGCTCATGGGTCGTTTTGGGATATACCTACATACATACAATACGAGTGAGAGAGTAGGTACCTACACAGTTGTACGTGGCTACCCGCCAAATCAACTGGATGCAACAATTGAGCCGGCTTGGGACCAAACGGAGCTGCATAATACTCGTTTTCTCATTCTGTAAATGCCTGCCTATGCATTAGTAGCCCCATGACAGAACGACGCGCTACGTTGCAGTATTCCGTTCCGTGCGTACAGACTGCTGCTCGTAGTACTCCGTACTTCGTACCTATGTAGGAGTCGTACCCGTAGTGGTGTACCGTAGGTCTCGCTGACAGCGGCAATCTGGGGGCGGTTTTAGCGCTCCTCTGGCGGACAGGGGCTAGAAGCTACAGCGCGTGTAGGTACTTGCATCGCCCGCTGTGCGGCGCCTACAGCGCCCTGTACTGGGCTGATCCCGGGCTGTTCCCTGGCTGAGCTCAGGCGGGGACAGCTTCCTTTTTTTTTTCCCATGGGATGGCTGTCCCGTTCGAGGTCCCACCCCTGAGCCGGACTCACCACCTAAAAAAATAATTAAATGTTTCCCTCCACGACCTCTCCTGACTCTGCCACGAGGGGAATGGTAGGCGAACAGTCTCCGGCCGCCTGTCGACGAGAGGATCTGCTTTTCCCTTCAATTCCATTGTTTCTCCTCGTCTGGATGCGAGCTGATTCGACCTGGCATATCCCATCGACCGCAACACTGCCCCCCAGACGGCTTTGGCCTCTGCACACTCGTTTCCATTGCCCCCTGTTTCTCTTCATACGCTCCTTATGGTCTTCGCAGGTTCTGCTCCACGCGAGGAGCCGTGTTCGTCTCCTTCATTCAGCCAGACGCCGTTTTACCCATTTGTTTCATAGCTCTCCCAGAGTTTCCCTCTATCTATTTCGGCCGATCGATCGAATCTACACCATCTCTCCTATCCTACTTTGACCGCTGTGTCTGCCTACCTATAATTTTGTTGCCCCAGAACTGCAACCTCTTTCTAGCTCGTCACCATGGCGGAAGCAGCTCAGAGCTCCGATGCCAATGCGCCCAAAGCCACCAAGGACAAGAAGTGCATATACTGTGGTCAAGCTTTTACCTCGTCCTCGCTCGGCCGGCATCTCGACCTCTACATCAAGGAGAAGAATCCCAAACCCCCGGATGGTGTCCACGATGTCGACGCTATTCGAAAGGTCCGTGGCAACATTACAAGACGACAACCTCGGGCTTCGCTAGGTGGCCGAAGAGAAAATTCCACCCCGGCGAGCACGCCTAGGCAGAGTGTTAGGAAAGTGACTCCGGCGCTGGACAGCGAAGGCCATAAGCCTTCTAAAATACCAAAGGACGGCCAGTATGCCGTCGACTCAACCCTCAGCAAATTTCCTTTTGCCCCTCAATGGGAAGCCACAGGGGTCATCAATGACATCCCCAGTAAGACCTCCTGGGACAGCAATACGGCACAAGATGTCAACAAGCGCCCGGGGATCCAGAGGACCGTCAGCAAGCAAATGGCTCAGAAGGCACAGTTCGATGTGAAGCAGAAACTAGCAGATGCAATGGACACTGCTCGAGCTGCCGAATTGGCATTGAGGGAGCTCTTAAGCTCTTGGCGGGCAGCAAAGTACGTTCTCTTGCCTGTTATGGTCCACTGATTCAGCTACCGCTAACCGGTATATAGGCAGCAAATCGACTGCAACTCAATGCCTTTTGACTTTGATCCTCTTTCTCTGGACTTCCCAGCCCTTACCCTCCAATGTCTACAGCCACCTCCCACACTGTATTCCTCTACCCAACACCCGACGCCAACATCTTGGTCTGTTCAGTCACCCTCAGAGCGTGAGTATGGCGCACTTCAGGCATACTTTCAGGAGGAGTTCCAGGCTTGGAAGATTGCCTGCGCTTCGGCTACGACGACTGTCATGGATGAGGTGGTGTATCCTCCCACTAGTGGACCGTATCGGGACACGAGGGAGGTCGTGAAGAAGGCAGAGAAGTCGGCTGAGACTCTTGAGAAGCAGGTCAATGAGCACCTGCATTCATCATACACAGTTTGGGAATCCTTGCCGCTTCAGCGAAGACAGGAACTCTGGATTCTCGAGCTAGCACGCGGAGTCGGACGCAAGCACAAGGAAATGGAGAAGTTGAAGGATCAACAACATCAACTTAAGCAGGAGAATGCCAATCTCAAGTCCCAGATCGATCAGCTAAATCGGTTGCAACAGCCGAGGGAGTACAAAATTCTTTCTCCTAGTACGATTCCCTTTGATCGAGACATGGTTGCCTTTGCATACGAACAAGGTGTCAAGGGAGGAAAGGCTCTGGGTTTTGATATGGAGGATCGTCATATGGACTTGGGCAGTGTTGTGGCCAAGTCGATAGAGAGGTGGAAAAATGTCATCACGTCGACTCGTGTGACGTCTGGCGGAATGAATGCCCAAAGATCACTCGATCAAACGGCAGCTCAAACCCCCGCAGGCGGCAGTCAAAATAGTCCTCCCCAGTCTCATAGTGCGGCTCAGACACCACAGCTATCGCAGCAACAGCATCCACAGCCTAGTAAGCGGTTATCTATCGCCAGTACGAATGGCCCGGCCAGTGAGCAAACAGCACCTTCTACAACAAACACCGGCCCACCGTCGATCGAGGAGACTAGCGACCAGGATGCCGATGCGGAGATGGAAGACGACGACAGCTTTGCCATGATGAATCAGTCCCCTATTAAACCGACTCAGCCGCCCATGCAGCGGCAAACTCAGCTCGAGGTCCCGCGAACTCGCCCCACAGTCCCGCAACAGCAGCAGCAGCAACAACAACAACAACAACAACAACAGCAGCAGCAAGCACAGCAGCGTGGCGCCACAGACATGCGGTTCATGATGCAGAATGTGTCGAATGGGGCTGGTAGTCCTGTAAGCAGAGCTATGGCTATGAGTCGCTCTATGCCAAACATGGCTCTGGCGATGCAAGCGAATGTAATGCATGGCGCGGACATGACCATGGCCATGCAGGGAGTCCGAGGCGATATGTACATGGAATGAGAGGTCGACAGATACAAGTTGATCGAGACAAAGAACAAATCGGTAGTGTTGGCGTCGGGTAGATTTTCACTGCTGTGAGAGGGAAGAGCAATATTCAGGAGACGCTCAATATGGCCTCTTCGTCCTTTTCGAGTTGACAAAAAGGGGGCGAGATCCAACAGGCGTAACGATTAAACAACGGGCATTCGACCTTACCAGTCTACCTTCATGATGTGTTAATATGAATATATTTGTGGAGGCCAGAGAGGGGGAGGGGGACATTTTAAACATGGGATTCGATCCGGGGAAGATATGCGTCCACTTCACAGTATGTGTCTGCACGCCATCTATGATGCTTGGGATTACAAGCCAAAAAAGTAATGAAGAGTAGATTCTTGAAAGCTGTTATTTAATCGCACAAATGCTGTCTACTATATCTGAGTTGAGTCCAACATATCATACATAATGACCTCTTGAGGTATTTCAAGCCCCATATGTGCACCTATTGTTACATTCTTTATGTCTATACTGTCGAAGAAGCTTTCTCGTTAAGCATATATCTTTTCACATCTTTAACTGTTTTATCCGCCGCTCGATCAAACGGACAGTAGACTTGGGCACATGGAGCCTATGAGCGAGCACCAGAGCACCAGTGAGCACCGCAAGCGCGCCAGCCTGATGAGCCGCCGCCAGAGGGATAGGGACCATGTATATCAAAGTGCTGATACCCAGAGCGGCCTGCATAGTGACGAGGTGCACAAGGCCCACGGTGCCCTTCTTTGCATTCTTGGGCAGCGCGGAGGCTAGTCTACCAGTGCGAGAATAGACGAAGAGAGTCAAAATGGTGCAGAAAGCGGTGACGGCCATGATGCGATGGTCTAGCTGGACTAGGCTTGGGTTCTCGAGCATGTTGCGCCACCAGAGGTCGGAGCTGTCCTCCTTGCGGCAGTAGAACTTGTCCCAGAGCTCTGATTTGGGAGGGGTGAGGCCTCGACCCATCTTGGGGAACTCGTTGTAGATGAGGCCAGCGTCGAGGCCAGCGACAAGGGCACCGGACATGGTGGTTAAGAAGACAAGACCAGTAACACCAAAGACGGAGCGCCGAAAAGTGGTGAGCGCGGGATTCTTGAGGGCGTTGATGATGGTGGAGGCTGCGGCGGGGTCGGCGAGCATGCGACGGTTTCGCAGGATGGTAAGGCCGGTGAGGAGCATCCACGAGTAACAGACGAATGCAGTGGCAAGATGGGCTGTCAATCGGTACTGGGAGACACGGGGGTGCGATCCTGGGGCGAAGAGGTCATCCTTCAGACCGGACTTGACCATCCACCAGCCAATGAAGCCTTGGAAGCCGATTAAGCTGGAGATACCGAGCAGGTTGACGGCCATCCTGGGAGAGACTCTGCGCCGGGCGACGAAGTAGATCGATGGGAGGACGAACGAGAGACCGATGAAGCGACCCCAGAGACGGTGTGTCCACTCCATGAAGTAGATCTTCTTGAACTCGTCGAGATTCATGTGGGGGTTGAGGAGCTTGAATTCAGGCGACGCCCGGTACTTTTCGAATTCGGATTCCCAGTCGGCTTGGCACATGGGAGGCAGAGAGCCTGTCACGGGCCTCCATTCCGTAATGCTCAGTCTGGGTGTATCGTCTTAGTGATTGAAGCTTTGCGCATGTTTGTGACAAGTTGCGGCAATCTTACCCAGACTCCGTCAGTCTCGTCAGCCCACCAAACACCACGATGCCGAAGCAACTAGCTGCACTGCCCAGAAGCCAAACCGCTACTGTTTTAGATGTTGTCTTTTGAGGGAACGCCTTGGAAGCCTTTTCCTGCGCCTGCGAAGCAATCTGATCCGCTGCGCTTTTCAATGGTGTACTCGCATCCGTATATCCTCTTGATCGTACGATGTTCAAGATGCGCGAGGGCGAGCGTCGAGGGGCTTGTCGGAGGCATTGGTTGCAGACGAAGAACTTTGAAGGCGCCTGGAAGGCTGCCCTCCTAATTCCGGCCGCAAACAGCGCCATTTTTTGCTTGTGGGAGTGGAATGGCGCAAGATTGTGAAGGTGGCTCGATTTCCAAATATTATATAATGGCCGACTTCGAGCTTCGGAACCGCATGTCGTGCGAACAGCGAGAATTAAGGTGGTGTTGATAGGTGGGATGCGACCAGGGGACCCCGCCAAACTAAACTCACCGCCAATTTTTTTCGTTGTGGCAGAAAAATGAAAAGAACGGAGACCGAGACATTGCGAAGGCCGACCAGCAACGAGGCCCTCTGGTCATTAATCATATCACCATTAATACGAAATTCAGCAAAATGCCAGGCCGACAGGCGCATGGGCGCTCGCTGCTCGCCAATCCGAAGACAAAGGCTCCGGCCAAGAAGTCCAAGGCAAGGGCGCAGACCAATGCGCTGAATGCCTTCAACATTGCCCAAGAAAAGTTCCCAACGAAGCAGAAGAAGACGCCAAGGGCGCGAGAGCTGGATGCGGAAATTGAGAAAAAACACGGAAGAGATGACGATGATGAAGATGAAGACGAGGAGGAAGAGGAGGAGGGTCCTAAGCGAAAGAAGATCAAGGCGCCTCGGCGGACAGCAGACGACGATGTGGAATTTGGCAGCGATAGCGAGGGAAATGAATGGCAATTAGGTGGGATGGCTGCGGATGATGACGACTCGGAAATCGAGAGTGACGAAGCATTTGGTGAAAGCGACAATGAAATGTTTCAAGGCTATGCATTCCGGGGCTCCAAGTCGGATCACGCCAAGGTTAGTTCCTGTTGATGTGGGTTTTATGGCAGCTGCTAACCATGGAATAGGATGATGATTCAGATGATTCAGACGATAGCAATGACGACCAGGGCGAAACTCTCGGTGAAGATGCTATCGACCTTGCGACAGCCCTTGATCAATATGAGGAGGAGTCTGACGAAGGACCGGAGGGAGAAGAGGGATCAGGGTCTGAAGAGTCTGACGAAGAAGATGAAGACGATTCCGACGAGTCTGAGGATGCCGACGACGAGAGTGATGAAGAGGCCGATCCAGAGAGGCTAAAGGAGCTTAAGGGCCTGATTTCTGGATTCGGAGGGCAAGACAGCGACGATGAAAAAGACAGCTCTGCGCCAAAGCAGAAGATCGACCTCAGTGACCTCGGCCTGTCTGGTTTGAATGACCCTTTCATGAAGAAGTCGGTTAAGCTTATGAAGAAAGAGGAAAAGGATAAGCGACCTGGAGCGATCAAGAAGCTGGACGTCCCAGTCTCAAGAAGAGAACAGGGCCGCTTGGATAGATCCGCCGCCTACGAGAAAACGAACGAAACACTCGATCGATGGACGGAGACAGTCAAGCATAACCGCAGAGCAGAGCATCTGGTGTTCCCTTTACCCCAAAATTCAGAATCGGCAGGCGTAGATCGGACAGAGATCCAGCCCCTGTCCGCCCGACATGCGACCAACGAACTAGAGTCCACCATCATGTCTATTATGAAGCAGAGTGGATTATCCATGGAAAAGAAGGGGAAGCCTAAAAAGGAGGTGTTCGATGAAGAGGGTAATTTGCTGTCGCGGAAGGAGGTTTTAGAGAAGAAACGCTTGGAGCGCGAGCTGAATTCTAGAGAGGCGAAGCGGGCTAAGCGAATCAAGAAAATCAAGAGCAAGGCCTACCACCGTGTACACAGAAAGCAGCGGGAGCGCGACGAGATGGCCACTAGGGAAGCCATGGAAGAGGCTGGTGAAATCGATTCAGAGGAGGAGAGGGAAGCACAGGACCGTCGTCGTGCCCTGGAGCGTGTTGGACAGCGTCACAAGGATAGCAAATGGGCAAAGATGGGGTCCAAGGCCAAACGGGCTGTCTGGGATGACGACTTCCGAGCTGGGCTGACGGAGATGGCTCGCAAGGACGAAGAACTCCGCCGCAGGAAGGAAGGCAAGAGTTCAAGGGCCGATGGTGACGACTCTGATGATACCAGTAGTTCTGGTTCTGACGATGAAGAAAATGCGGATTTGCGCCGAAAATTGGACGAGCTCGAACAGGAGGATGACGAACCTCAGTCGAGGCTGATGAGCATGAAGTTCATGCAAAAGGCAGAGGCGGCGAAGAAGAAGGCAAACGATGACCTCATCAAGGAAATCCGCAGGGAATTGGACGGAGGGGATGCCGAAATTTCTGATGACGACGAGAGAGGAGAGGTTGGCCGCAGGCAGTATGGCAGTTCCGCTGCCAACCCGTTTACGGCTGCTCAGGGCACCTCAGTCCGAGAAGCAAAGAAGAGCCGCTCTAGCGAAGCTGATATGACCTTTGCCAACGGCGATGGGGCTCCGCATGTAGCAAAGGGTGGCATTTCTATGAATGGCGCCTGGTCTACTCCTGCTGAGACGACTTCATCAATTGCGGGAGCCTGGTCCCAGGGCGAGGCTCGCCGAAAGAAGGGATCGTCGAGTGCCCGAGCTGACAACCTCGATCTCAACGCCAACATCATGGTCGCCTCCCAGCCTTCAAAAGCCAAGTCAAAGTCTAGCAAAGCCAAACTACGAGAACAAGACGACGATTCCGAGTCTGAGACGGAGCAACATATGCCCCTAGCCATTCGGGACCAGGAGCTCGTTGCTCGAGCCTTTGCAGGCGAGGACGTAGTCGCTGAATTTGAGCAGGAGAAGGGAGAAATCGCAGAAGCAGATGACGACAAAGTTATCGACAACACACTTCCTGGCTGGGGCTCGTGGGTCGGTGATGGAATAAGCAATCGGGAGAAGAAGAGGCATCAGGGCCGGTTCCTGACCAAGGTAGAGGGTATCAAGAAGAAGGACCGCAAGGACGCAAAGCTGGACAAGGTGATTATCAATGAAAAGCGGATCAAGAAGGTAAGCACCGCACCATCCAACTGTACCCGATCCTGTTCGGATTTTGGCTGACAATCCCATCATAGAACGACCAGTATCTCGCCTCTCAGCTTCCTTATCCATTCGAGTCAAGGCAACAGTATGAGCGGTCACTACGACTGCCTGTTGGACCGGAATGGATGACCAAGGAGACGTTCCAGGACAGCACGAAGCCGCGCGTTATCATCAAGCAGGGCATTATCGCACCCATGTCGAAGCCTACTACATAGATCGCATCACGACCGACCGAAATATAGAACTCGGTTCCCCTTTTTTCATGTCATATGTCTGGTAACCGATTGCCCCCTTAGTATACTGTATTCCGCTTTTTAAGCCCTCCATGGGCCCATTCCCTCACCCCTGAGCTAGGCTGTAAACACTCGTAACCCTTAAATACTAAACTGAGCACACTTCCCACCAGGAGCATGTGAAAGAGTGCGATACAATTGGTGATTAAAGCGAAGGGCATACTAAGTCCAAAAGCTTAAATCCTAAAATGACAAGGACAACGTAGGGCTATGAGTTTGACGCTGAGGCTCCTACCAGAATAAAAAAGACAAGGGAGGAATACGAAAACGAAGTTAAGAATCTGAGACGAAACTTGTTAAGAAATCTTTAGAATTAATATCCATCATATGATTAGCCTGTTTCTACCATTTCATGTTCGTGTGTTGGAACACATTCGCACTTCCCGAACTACCCCAATGAAATACGCCCTCCCTTTATAGCGAGAAACATTGAAGGATGTGTATGGAGAAGAATACGTGGGCAATCTTTAGAGACACATCACCACAAAGAGGAGAGCATGCTGTTCCAAAAACACAGGTTTGATTTCCCGGAACTCCTAGTCATCTTACCGAACCGTTCAGCCTGAGATAGGATAAAAAGGAAGACAGAGTAATACAAAGGAATGCTTTTTTTTCGTGGTGATTAAGAATCAGACAGCCTCTCTTTTACCTGTGCCTTCCCCAGTGTTAGCAACCCCAGTAGTCGATGTGGCCTTGGAAGGCCCTAATAGTACAAAGTAGGAAATGTGCCTAGCCGGCGTCATATTATTGATTGTTTTGATAACGCAATCCGCCTCCCTTAACAGATGGAATACCAGTGGCTCGTGTTTCGTGTGGAAGTATTGGTTGTTATTATTAAAATCCGGTTTTCCCCCCAGGCTCAATGTTGATGCCGTTGATTACCCAGAGGCAAGGTCATATAAGACTTTTGCCCATCAGGGGTAGATTTGTGACTTAAGTGCTGATGAGGCCAGAGACTGTATCGATGATATCGCTAGGCATAGCGTAGAAAGCGACCGCGATAATCATATAAAGACCGAGGAGCATAGCGCCTTCGAGGTAGTTCGACTTGCCGTCCTGAACCGTGTAGGTAACGACTAATACCGATACTGCAAAGGCCACAGTCTGGACTGTTTGAAAATGTTAGAATATTCGTAATAGAGAGAGAACAAAAAAGAGTAACTTACAAGTTTCAAAGTGAAGCGACATCTCCCGTCCGATGATCCAGCCGACAATAACCAGGAAAGGAGTCACGCCGAGGGCGATCTGGATGCTGGAGCCAATGGCAACACCCATAGCCAGGTCCATCTTGTTATGGATGGCAACGACGACAGCCGTGACATGTTCCGCGGCATTTCCAACAATCGGAATCAGGATCAGACCGATAAACGCCTTGCTGATGTTTGCGCTCTCGACAATGTCGTCGATACTTCCAACCAAGTACTCGGCACAGATAGCGACCAGGATTGTGACAACGACAAGAACTCCAGCAGCAGCAATGGGGCCCAAAATTGCTTCTTCTTCGTGCTCATTATTTTCTTCTGTGTCCTGCGCCTCGGAGTCAAAGAGGTTGCTGTGTGTTCGAAGCTGGAAAACGAGGTAGAGAGCATAGAGAATCAGAAGAATGATGGCAGTGCCACGAGATAGGATGAGAACGCTCTTGGCCTTGTCGTCGGAACCGTTTTGGTCGAGAACGCCGTATAGCTGTGTATATAAATATCAGTACTACTCTCTGAACTAATAGATAATATCGAAAGACATACTGCAGCAGGAATCACGAGGGAAGCAGACGAGAGTGTCATCAACGAGCAAGTCGTCTGGGCAACGGCACTAGAAAAAGTCTGCTCTGTGCCTACACCATTTGCACCACGGTGAATAATGCCGCCAAAGAAGAAGCTCATTCCCATGACCAGGAGCAAATTGGAGAGGATGGAGCCAAGCATAGACGCTTGAACGATCTCGATCTGGTTATCCCTGAGCGCGACAATGCTGACCTATAGGTGGTCAGTGTTTTCGAGTCGAGACTTCTTGGGAACAGATTGTGACGCACGATCAACTCAACGGCGTTTCCAAAAGTTGCGTTTAATAATCCACCCAGCGTCTCTCCCATCTTTAGAGAGATCTCCTCGGTCGCAAAGGATAGAACGGCAGCAAGAGGGATGATGGCGAGGAAATTGAGGGTAAAGATGGCGGTAGCACTCCATTTAAACCAGCCAGCAGCAATGCCGATCGGCACCGTGACGAGGAGGAAGTTGATATAATCTGATGGCAATTGTCAGCATCGACATGTACTCCATATAGATGACATCTATATGATATAGACGGAGACGTACTGCTGAAAATGGTGACTTTGCCGACATGCCAGGTGTAGGCAAGGGCCCGGATGAAGATTCTATTGCTGTCATTGCCGGGCGTATGTTTTGAATCGAAGAGGAATTGATAGACTTTGGATCTCTGGCGGTGGCTCTGGACATGGTTCCCAGTACCAGCAGACGAACCCTCGCCGTTAATCAACGGCGTCTGCTCGTTGACGTTGTCTGCTTTGATACTCATGGTGGTGGCGCGCCGAACTGATAGGGTCACGTTTGTATTGGCTATATCGCCAGTCTGTTAGCTTGACATGTGCTACCAACTGACAAGAGTTGTCGAGCAAGTCTCGGGCTTGGTGATGTTTTTCAGCCAAGGAGGTGTCTTGTCGCAACAAGAACAGCAACAGGAATAGCAATCGCAGCCACAAGCCCTCCCCATCGATGGACAAGAAAGAATAGGAATGGAAAAGACGGATAATAATAGTAACGCGACCAGGCACAGACCTCGACCGAACAACTCAACAGGGGGGGGGGGGTTGTGGTAGAGCTTTGTTTTTATAGGCA